>DVWM01000136.1:0-13444 GCA_018235105.1 Junonia coenia | reverse complement strand
CATGCAATTTTTATTTATATGCTTTTTTTATAATTGTTTTTTTTTGTTCCTTTTTTTTTGTACCTTGTGTTTTTTTTTCCTTTTATTATTATAAATATATCTTTTTCCCCTAGTTATAAGATAAATATACGAAAAAGTGCGAAATACAAAAGAGCTTAAGACAACTGAATGATTAAAATAACTAAAGAAATATGATCAAAAATACCATTAAAATAAGGTAGCAGAAATGAATTAGTTGTCTCAGTATAGCTAAATACAATTTTTAGATAAATATAACGATGAAAAGAAAAATTTCGAATGTTCAAAACAGATAAAGTAATATACATTGTAGCTAGTAATAGTTTTGTAATGTGAAAACGAATCCATGACCTTTATTATGATTTGTTTTAATTAAATGACATTATTACAAAATTGTTATTAATATTTTAGTTGACTTTGAGTGCTAAATTCAAAATTGACAAAACTTGATCAAAACTGGATGATTACTCTACTGATAAATTAATTTCTGTATTTAAAACAAACATATACAAGTAATAATTATATGGCAAGCAATAATTAATTTTTATTGTTAGGATGCTAGTGATGTACCGTAATCAATGCGGCTAGTAATTCTAGTTTTCATTCCTCGTAAGACTGGGCAAGAAGGCGAAGTAGCTCTATGGTTGGTGGGCAGGGTTTTAATGTTGTTGGGATATTTAGAGTTAACTTGGAAGCAGTTGTAACACTTAAGTGAATTGTTCTTATCTTTGCAGCCGCAGTCGGCCTCCGTGTGTGCAGTGCTGGCACAATGCGCGCAAACGCTCTTGTCAGCCTTGCAGTACTTTTTGGTGTGGCCGAACTGCAAGCAAGAGTGGCACTGGAGGAAAGGTGAGAATTCCTCCACGTGTACCACACACAGGCGGCCGGCTTCCTGGGGGTTTACTATGAACACGGCGTTGTATAATTAATCGGCGTAATCCAAATTATGGTTAGAGCGTTTGAATTTGAATGTTAGGTCATCATGGAGGCACACTAACTCCCCAAGTTTTGCATTCTGGTTAATAAGAATTCCCTCCAGTTTTGCATGCTGGTTAATAAGAATACCCTTTAAAATCACCATACGCTTCAAATTACGGGCGACCTCAGCGCTGATTACGCTGGTGGATGATGGTGTAATACGGCGCAGCGCGTCATCTCTTTGCTCGGATTTGTCGAACTCCACTCGTAGTTTACCGTTAGAGATTGGTTGTATTTTGGCTGGTGCGTACGTTGACTGTTTAAAGCTAATTGATTTTCTAAAGGCCTCTACCGTTTCTTGTCTTGAATTAGCAGGAGCTTTAGTCGAGACGACGATAGCAGGCCTTGTGATGGGCGGTGGAGACTGAGGAACAGAGTAGCGCTTCACTGGTAGTCGAGCGACTGCCTGCGCATATGAAGGTGCGTCACTTGTATCGGGAGCGGGACCATAGTTAGTGCGTGCACATGAGGAGGTCAGCTCATTTTTGAGCTTCCCAAACTCATCGCGCACGCAAGCCGCCAGCTCGCGCTTGAGATTGTTGGTCGCCTCTTCCGATAGGAAAGTAGATGTCGCGGTTGTTGTCGGTGTATCACAGGTCTTTGAAGCAGGCGGGGGCACCTCCGCAGGAGCCGCTGATGTAGACGGCACTGCGGGTTCGGCCGGCGCTGCAGTCGCGACAGAAGTGGTAGCAGAGTGCGCCTTTCTGAACACAACGACGCACTTTCTAATTTCTTCTGCTGCATGGACGATGTACCGTTTATTAGCCGCCGTGACGCTCTTTCCTTCATACGTCGATGTCGTAATCTCGCTGACCAGATGAAACACCGTTTGAACCAGCGAAGTGACATCTTTGGCTTCCGATGCCTTGGCGTGTGGTGGCAGCTCTTTGGTTTTTGCAAGCCATGTGGGGACCACAGGCTGCGACAAGAATTGTTCGTCATTACTGTCAAACATGGTGTAACTGTCTAACAAGAATATATATATTACAAAAATAAATAGGGCGAAATTAAAATAAGTAATTATAAAAAAAATTACGGTTAAAACGTGATTATCACAGTAAATCTTTTTCTGCGGTCGGTAGTAACAGCTGTATTGTGTGTGTGCAATTTATCTCCTAAATAAATTAATAAAACAAACAATTCAAGTGAAAAAAGTTTATTAAAACGTTGTTTATGTGACAATTAACAATAGTATATATTAAACAAATCGCAAGAATAAATATTATCCAGTTTATAACTAAAACAATTTGTGATTACACAGTGACTATAAGTGTAAATAGTTTTTACAATACCTTCACACATTGAAAACAATTAGCTTTATATACTTAGTCATATGAGTATTGAGAACGCAAGTGCATAACGGACTATTTTTGGCTTACAGTGAATAGTGAGAGAAAGAATAATAATAAATAAAAAACAATATAAACTAATTTTAATTTAATATATAGCGCCATCTAGTGATCAGTAACCCTCATTATTATCGATGGCTAATAAATGCAACCAGTGCGGAAAATTCCTCTCCTCGGCAGATGGCGTTAAATGTACAATATGTGCGTCTATATTTCACCGATCATGCGGGGTCAATACTTCCACAGATTCTCGCGCGCCCCCCAACTGGTTGTGCCGAGGTTGCAAGGAAAAACCCCTAGCACAGGAAAAGAACTCACTTATTGCATTTACCGGTGATTCCCGAACTTCCTCTGAATCAGGCTTGCCTATGGGTCTGGATTTTGAAATGGCCGAAGATAATTTTTTAGACACGAACTCAGACAGTAGCGATCCGTTTACTTTATTGGCCCAACAAATCAAATTACTCAGATCGGACCTGATTTCAGTTAGACAGGAAATGATTTCTTTTCGTCAAGAGCTCGTTTGTTTGAATTCTAACGTTACTGAGTTCAACAAACGAATTGATGTAATGGAGGGACGTATTTCTGCATTAGAGGAAAAGTTTTCCACTACAAATGAGCACGCATGTGATTCAAAGTCCTCGGAGTTAATTACCCAATTAAAACAGGAATTAAATGAACGTGAACAAGAAAATATGCTCAATGAAATAAGTATAACAGGAGTACCCGAAAAGCATAGTGAAAATTTAATGCATATAACCTGTTTGATATCAAAAAAAATTGGCGTAGCATTAAATACCAACGATATTGTTAACGCCGAACGTATAGGGCGACAACGTGTGGCAGACAGCAGCAACCAATCGCGCACCATCATTGTACGTCTGGCGCGGCGATCGCTCCGCGACGAATTACTAAATGCCGCACGGGTTCGCCGCAGCATCGATACTAGCGGCATTGTGGACGGGAACGTTTCTAGATTGTATATTAATGAAAGGCTGACGCAAACAAATTATTTACTTTTTAAGAAAGCCCGGGAACTTGGAAAACAACATAGTTGGCGGTTTATTTGGACCCGATCTGGTCGTATATATGCCAGGCAGCATCCAGGGACAACAGCGCAACGGATTCGGTCTGAACAAGACTTGGCAATTTTTGGCGGTTGTCCTGTTTGAACGTCAGCCACTTAAAGTTTATATTGTTATTTATAGGCCTAGTTCAAGTAATAGTTTCATTATTTAATAGTTACATTAATAATGGTGTAATGTCCTCTATATATAAAGTGTCGATGGATTTTTATAGAATAAAAACTAATATATTAAAAGTAAGTAAAAATAAATACAATTTTTGTAAACTATATTACATAATACTATGTTATGGTAAATGTTATTTGCTTGTATATAATATGACATTACTAAGTTACATACGTAAAAATACAAATTTCCTGATTATTCTTATAATACATATATACTATAATGCGTTGCGTGTTATATTTGTCTTAAAAAATAACTTATATACGTTTATAAAAATTAATTATGTATATGTGGTTTACAAATTTATATATAGATATGTGAATGTGATTGTATATGTATGTGTGTATATATTTGGATATATAGGATGTGATGATTAAGATACGTTGTGTTAAAGTTGGTTTTTTGAATCCTGGTTCACTTGGGACGAAACACGACGAGTTTCTGGTGGCTATGGATCGCCATAATGTAGATATTATGGCCATAAACGAAACTTGGCTTAAAGAAGGTGAGGATGAACGTGCTCCGACTGTACCAGGCTATCGCTTGCGGCACATACCGCGTCCGCCGGCTATACGTAATCGAGGCGGAGGGGTTGGATTTTATTTTAAGAAAGACCTAGCTTTACAAATATTGCCAAACGTGAACTGCTCAAAAGTTGAGCAAATGTGGATTCGCGTCAAAATTAATACTAAGTTCGTTATTGTAGGCACTGCTTATCGACCTCCCTGGCTTAGGCCGGAAATATTCTTTGACGCCCTAACGGAAACGATCGCCTCCCTTACTCCCAGTGACGTAATTATACTTCTTGGAGATTTCAACATAAATATTCTTAATAAAAATGATAGTGCCATACAATTATTATACGACTTTCTAAATATCCATAATTTGACTCAATTTGTAAATGAGCCAACGCACTTTTCGAATAGCGGTGGGACACTGATCGATCTTGTTTGCTCAAATGTAAATATTATTCGAGTCAGTGTTGACCACATACCAGATCTTAGTAGCCACTCTTTTATATCTTGCGAGATAAATATTCCCAGGGAAAAACAAACAGCTAAGCGTATATCTTTTAGGCCAATTAAAAACATCGATCCAAATGAATTAGAGAAAGCTTTGAATTTATTTGATTGGGAACAAGTGTCAGACTCACAAGATGTAAATGAGATGGTTTCTCAATTTAATGGTAATATACTAAGCATCTATGACACATTGGCTCCAGTCAAATCAATATGCGTTAGAGAAAAAAATTACCCTTGGATCACATATAACATAAAATTGATGATGCGAACTCGGGATCAAGCTCACGTTAGAGCACGTACTACGGATCTCGAACAACATAAGGTTTACTATAAAGACATTAAAAAACAAGTAGATATAGCACTATATAATGAAAAAAAAGCGTACTTCACTGTTAATATTAACTCTAACTTAAAAAACTCACGATTGTTGTGGAATAATTTGAAAAAGTATATTAATTTTAAATCCAAGGGGAATTTTACACTGCCTAACCATCTCAACGATGCGACAAAAATTAACAACCATTTTCTTGTCATTCCGGGTAAATTCTATGCCACTCTGTCGACTATCGATTTTTATGAAAAAAATACAAACTCTAACACAGATCACTTTTCTTTAAAACCAGTAAATAGTTCCGATATACTTGATATAATAAAGTCCTTACATTCTAATGCAATAGGGATTGACGGTATTTCTTTAGAAATGTTATCGAATGCTGTTCCTGTTATTTTAAACGTAATCACTCGCATCGTAAATAAATCAATATTAAGCAATACATTTCCATTACTCTGGCAAACTGCTATGGTAAAGCCAATTCCAAAAAAAGACAGTATAAATGGCTTTAATGATCTGCGCCCCATTAGTATTTTGCCCTGTCTGTCCAAAATTCTTGAAAAGGTAGTTTTTAAGCAGGTGAACCAGTATGTCAATGATAAAGACATATTGCCGTCAAAACAATCCGGTTTTAGATCGAAACACAGCACTACTACAGCTCTGGCTGATGTTGTGGATGACATACTGGAAGCACAGGATGTTGGCGAAGGGACTATTTTGGTGCTTTTAGATTTCTCTCGGGCATTCGATAGCATTAATAGGGCACTACTGTTTTCGAAATTAAAATACTACGGATTTAGCACAGAAACTATCAAATGGTTCATAAGTTACTTAGGAAATAGAAGTCAGATTGTTGAGATAACTCAAGAAGATGGCTCTAAACAGTTATCGGACTGCAATGCTGTAACCAGAGGTATTCCACAAGGATCTATCCTTGGGCCCCTCCTTTATGCCATATATAGTGCAGATGTAGTCAAAACCATACAAAATTGCAACTACCATATGTTTGCTGATGACATACAAATATATATATCGTTCAAACCAGATAACATAAATTCAATCGTTAAAAAATTAAACGATGATTTAGAGCGCATCGCAAACTGGTCAGAATCACACACGCTAACTCTGAACGCAAGCAAGACGAAATACATGATATTAGGTACAAATAAGTTCATAAACAGAATTTCACATAGAAATGTTGCAGTATGTATCAGGGGCGAACGAATTGAACGAGTTAGGGAGGCGCGAAATCTAGGACTACTTATAGATGAAAACTTAAGATTTCATAAACATTATGTAAGTGTTGTTAAAAATTGTTTCTACCGTCTAAAGGTACTTTATCGTATTAGAGAATTTATAAGCACAGAAGTAAGAATTAGGTTATGCGAGTCTTTGATACTGTCCAAACTCAATTACGCTGATACGGTAACTGGCCCTAGACTTCTATCACACACGAAACAACTAATTCAGCGAGTCCAAAATGCCTGTGCTAGGTACTGTTTTGATATTCCGCCTCGGACACATGTTACATCATATATTAACAATGCAAGGATTTTAAAAATGGATTATCGTAGGCAACTACACTTTTCTACTTTGCTATTTGGTATAGTAAAACAAGGCATCCCGAAGTATCTATATAACAAGTTACATTGGTCCAGTGATTGCAACAAAACCTATAGTACGCGGTCCAGTGCCCATCTCCTGCTCGTACCTCGACATCGCTCCACGGCCTTTGAAGGTAGCTTCCGGTACGCCGCCACCAGGTGTTGGAATAATTTACCGCCGCCAGTTCGAAATCTAAAAACAATTAACAGCTTTAGAAATAATTACAAAACGTTTTTGTTAAAGCAGCAAACAGCAACATAAAAGATATATCACATATGCATTTTTCTTTATATCCTAACAATAATAATAAAACACAAATGACTTCTATAATATAACTTTCAATATATATAATATACTAAAATAAAAAATATAGATCAAAATCTTCAATCTATACAAGTAGGTATAAATAATTATGAAAAAAAATAATTGAGTAACATTTTCTTTTCTACTTATAAGTATAACCTTTATATATAAAATGCAATGTAGTATTATTATGATATAATTTAGAATGAATAATGTATCTATAGATAAGTGTAATTACCTTGACTTTGCTGCTTCGTTGCATGGCGTGGTAAAACCATACCGGTGGTGGTGATGTCCAGACAAATCATATTGTACACATCAACCCTTCTAATCATATGGTTAGCGTTGATTTTATTATTATTATTTTGGTTAACGTTTTAGTCTTTATTTGTTGTCGCTGAATTAATTAAACTAAAACAATATTGCGATTTTAAATACACAAATCAACGGTCGTGTGTTGCGTAATGGCAGTCACGCCATCCTGAAGGCGCGAATAGTGTGAGCGCCCGACGGACCACCCCTCTCGCCCCGCAACTGTCTCTAACCGGGTTCTGGGAAGACGCTGATATCATTCGACGCGCCTCTTTACCTATTTTGCCTTAAGCAAATATTAAAAACTATGTGTAGGTATACCTATATAAAATTAAAATGATATTTCTTTCCTATCTGTATTATATAAATGTTATTGTTATTATATATGTATTAGGTTTTGTATAGTAATACAATTAAGTATATTATATACATATATAAATATTCTATTTAATTTAATGATTATTTCCGTTATTATATTTTTTTTTTTTTTTTAAGTTTTTGGGTATCAAAAGCAAGTTGCTGCCTACCGTAGAAAAAAGATAAGGATGTCACTGAAAACCAGTTTTGGAGCAAAGCTCCCATAATAACTGAGGGACATTCCTTTTCGGGGACATTGCACCATTTTAGATTGATAAGCACCAATACTCGCTATTACGATTTTTTTGATACGTTTTTTTTTTCAATTGTTATATTTTTTTTCTTTTCTCTTTGTTGTTGTAGAATTAGGGTTATTTAATGATTGCATGTTATATTTGTTTGTTACTATTTTTTAAGTATATTTCTTTTATTTGTAAATGGTGGTGTTCCTGAATAAAGGTTTTATTATTATTATTATTATTTATTTATATGTTTTACATATCTCTCATGTTTGAGGTTTACTTGCACGGGCCGAGGCCAAGTGCTGAAATTAATTTAAGTTAAAAACTTTCTAACTGTTCTACAAGTGTTAAGGATTACGGCTTTTTGCATCAAAATGTATGTTGAAGGATTAATATTTAGTAATTGGAGGCTTTTGTGTAGGGTTTTAGGAATTACACCTGTGCTCGATATTACTATTGGGACTGTAAATACTCTGCCAACATGCCACTGAGATTTTATTTCTATGGATAATTCTGTGTATTTTGCTATTTTTTGTGCATAAGTGTTCATCAAATTATGAGTATTACATACAGCTATATCTATTAAATATACTACGTTATTGTTTTTATCATGCATAACTATGTCTGGTCTATTACTATGTACGGTTTTGTCAGTTATAATGCTTCTATCCCAGTAAATTTTGTAATAGTTGTCTTCTAATATTGATTTGGGTTGATATTTATAGTACGGATTCTTTTCATTAATAAATTTGTGTTGGTGTGCTAAATACTGATGAATTATTGCAGCTACCTGATCGTGGCGGTGCTTGTAATCAGTCTGTGCAATTGATTTACAAGCTCCCGTTATATGTTGTATTGTCTCAGGAGCATCATGACAGTGTCTACAAATATCGTTGGATGAATTGGGATCATGTATTATGTGTTTTTTATAGTTACGTGTGTCTATCACTTGATCCTGAATTGCTAGCATAAAAGCTTCTGTTTCGGGAAACAAGTCTCCGTGCCGCAACCATGCGTTCGACGCCTGTTTATCGACATGTGGTTGCAACAGATCTGACTGATGTCTCCCATGCAACGATTTTTCTGCCCATGTAGCAATCAGTTCTTTAGGTTCTGTAATGCGTTCATTTTGCTGTACCTGACAATCATGTAAATTTAAAGGAGTGTATCGGAAATCTGATTCAGTAGTCGCTTGATGTAGAATGGAATGCTGTGCTCGGAAATGAAAGAATTTTCTTAAGCTCTTTATTTGTTTATTGTGTAGATTTTTGATATTTATGATCCCTCTTCCTCCTTCTAATCTGGGCAGAATAAGTCTTTGAATACATGATCTGGGGTGGTGCTTACGATGTTGAGTCATTGTTGTGTTAATTATTCTTTGTAAATTATTGAGTTCTGTTTGTGACCATTTAATAATTCCAAATGAGTAACTGAGGATAGATATTGCGTATGTATTGATAGCTTTAATTAAGTTGCGTGAGTTGAGTTGTGTTTTCATTATCATATTTAACCTGTGTCTGAACTGTTTTGTGATTTGATTTTTTGTCAATTTTGTGTTAATTTGTTTAGCTTGTTGAAAACCTAAATATTTGTATAAGCTATTATTACCTAATGCTTCTATAATTTCGCCTGACTCTGTTGTATATTCGTTGTTTTCTATTTTTCCTTTGCATACAGTAAATGTCTTGCATTTATTTATACCAAATTCCATACCTATGTCACGGGAGAATTTGTGAGTTACATCTGCAAGTTGGTGTAGTGATTCAGTATTATTGCTAAATAATTTTATATCATCCATATAAAGAAGATGCGACAAAGTTGTTTGGATGTTATTACCGTTAAAACGAAAACCTGACTCAGATCGGTTCAGTAGTTCTGATAGTGGATTAATTGCGAGGCAAAACCAGAGAGGGCTTAATGCGTCTCCTTGAAAAATACCTCTGCGAATAGAAATATCTGTTGTTTGTGTGACAGTAGCACCATTTTTATTCGAAGGTTTGTTCTCCAATTTTGCATTATACTTTGTAAGAAAAAAGAAATTTTAGGATGAATTTTGTAAATTTGTAAAACGTGTATCAGCCAACTATGGGGTACAGAGTCAAATGCTTTGCGATAGTCAATGTACATAGTGCTAATATCTCCTTTGCTTTTAACGGCTTGTTTCATAACTACTGCGTCTATGGTTAGTTGTTCTTTGCATCCCTTACTATGTTTCCTGCATCCTTTTTGTTCCTCGGCTAGTATATTGTTGGCTGTAATATGATCGTTGATAAGATAACTTAAACAGGATGTTATAATTTTATATAGCGTTTGCAAGCAAGTGATGGGTCTGTATTTGTCTGGGCTTAGGGATTCAGTGTCTTTTGGTATTAGAAAGGTGATACCCTGTGTTAAATATATTGGCATAGTATCTGGCTGTTGTATAAAGTTATTAATATGCTTGTGTAAAAACGGGTGAACCAATGTAAATTTCTTGTACCAGTAGTTATGTATATGATCGGTTCCAGGTGTTTTCCAATTATGTGTTTTATTTATAACTGTTGTAAGGGTTTCTAAAGATATGTGTTCAAATTGCATTTCATGGTAGCCATCTTTTGATAAAGATTTTATCCATTCAGCAGAATGATTGTGTTGTATTGGATTAGACCATATATGCGACCAATATTGATGAAATTCTTCCGGTTGTGGCATAGTAGCAGTTTCTGATGTATTAGATGTTTGTCCTATATTGCTGTTATTATCTAGTTGTCTATAAAATTGTTTTTCATTCGAATTAAATTCTTTGTTCTGTACTTTTCGTAGTGTGCAATTTAAGTACCTTCGTAGTCTGCTTGAGGCTACGTTAAGTTTCTGTTTTACAGTATCAATGAATTGGCTATCTGTTATATTGGGTTCTTCGTGTTGTGTGTGTATTCTATGTCTATTTTTAATCCTATTTATATGTGAAATTATTCGCGGTGTACGATTCCCTCGACTATATTGCATTAATCTACCTAAATCCTTTCGCAAATTTTCTATTTTATTTTTAAGTCTTCTTTGCCATTTTGGTATACTCTTTGTATGTGGTTTTTTATTATTTGACGTGTGATGGATTTTGGAGCCGTTACAAATGGCAGCTGTATACGCAGCGCAATAAATTATTGTTTGTAATGTTGCAAAGTCTTGTTCAATAGTTAAGTGCTTAGGTAAAATATTTGTATTTATGTAGTCAATTATATATGAGAGTTTCCTAGAGGTTTTTTGCTTAGGTATAAAAGGCCTTTGCGTTGGATTACTGTTTGTGTACATATCTAAAGCGTTTTTGAAGTTATTGTTGATAAGGGTGGTAATGTCTGTATTTAAAAATTTATCATTATTAAGTATAGTTTGTGAAGCTAAATCGTTTGAAGTATTATCAGGTAAAGTTGGGTTATCCTGCATATTTCCGTTGATTATTATATTTGGTATGCCATCTTCAGAGTTAAAGTTATTTGTTGCGGTGTTAAATGAAGAATTCCTATTTGGCTCAGTTTGTTGATCTGTTCTGTTACTTATTAATAAAGTGTGTTCGACTTCTTGTTTTATTTCGTGTAATCGACTGTTACTAATGAGTTTGTTGTTAACTATAACCCTCCTTTGATCGGCTATCCGTTGTTCAGAAAAATGCGATAATTGTGGAAATTGTTGTGTTATGTTTTCATAAAGTTGACGTCGGTATGCTGTTTTATTAGATTCGAGTCTTGTTATTGTGTAATATGATCTCATAATGGCTTCATTAATTTCGTTGCTCCATTTCATTCTATTTCGAGTTCCCATGGTATTGTTGCTAGTTTGTGTGGTGTGGTGTGGTTGTACCTGGCTGTTGTTAATACTTTGTGTTGTGTTCTGTGGCGATGAGTTTAAGTTCTGAATTTCTTTCTCAACTTCCTCTTTAATTACTTGAAGGGTTTCGGCAGGAAGTAATTGCCTTCGGATAATAGCCCTACGCTGGTCTCCTAGTCGTTGTTTATTAACCTGTATTTCTGGAAACTGTTCTGTGAATTTTAAATGTAATTGATCTAAATAATTTTGTGTGTCTGTTTCTAAGGCTGTAATCGTGAGGTAAGTACGAATAATAAATATGTTCATATCTTTCGTCCATTTTCTTCGCGTACATCGTTTAACAACGGTGGGTGTAGATATAAAGGCGGGAACTGCCTTCTGCACAACACCGTCGAAAGATTTATGAGATAATGGAGATGATGTTGATAATGTTGGAGAGCTATGATTAGAATGATCCATGTATGATGGTGGTGATGATGCTATTGATGGAAATAATGATGAGGTCGGGGATGATGGGGATGAAAAATGATTATCGGCTGTAGTATTTTGTTCGAGGGGAACCCGCCTGTTCAGTCCCCCGTCGCCAACGGATCGCATGCTGTGGCATCCAGCGTTGGCTCCAGATGCGCCCCGGCGACCCCCGGGAAGCGGCCTTAAGTTATATCTCGTAGTAGTACCTTCCATGTTTAAAGTGTTTGGGACCGTTAGTTAGGGGTATTTGCCTAGTTGTTATTGGCTTAAATTAAAAATATATGTATCACCCATATTGGGGTAAAGGTCTAGATGGTCAGACGCTCAAAATTCAGTTCTCCCTGTAAGCCCCCCCACCACGACAAGGTGGTCCCCTGGATTATTATTATTATCAGTTCTTATAAGTTGTTTTTATAGAGTACTTTAGCCCCAAGAATAATTTTAACAGCATACATGCGTATGAAAAATAATATCTTCTATCTCGTTTCTTTCAACCCTTGCAAAAAAGAAATATTGTGACAGGAAAACAAAACTAAAAGCCATTTTCTTGGTTATATACAATCTTATTACAGTAATACATATAGTAAATATTTAATACTTCCTAAATCAAAGTAGTATCTCTTCAAGCGTTGGTAATAGATACGTACTCATCCAATACATACATCAATGTTTTATACGTTAAAGCTGCCTTCACGAGTACTTGTATCTGCAACATCTGCTTCTAGTAAAACTTGACACAACCCTCAGTAGCTATGAAAACATTTTGCACCCCTGAAAGACTCACCTAGCACTTCTAAACTTGCTATAAAGTCTATAGTTTTAAAGTGCATTTTCTGGTATTCGTATCTTTTGACCTAGGAGACTATTTTTTTAGGAGTGCGATTTGTTAGCGCACTTGTAAAATGAAAATTACTCTTGTAAACATTTTTATTATTAATTTTATATCCGATCAACATCGTTACATACTGCCAGTTTTATTGGTAAAGCAATATTTATTGAAACTTATACACAATTACGTTAGCTGTAAGTTTCATTAACTTGCACACTGTAACCTATTTCAGGTTACAATGACTGTATTATTTTATATAAATTATGAGTAAAACTTACACGTACTTACATCTTCCCTAAGTCTGCTGTATTTGTGTAGGATGATGTTTTGTTTAATTTATCCAAAGTACCTTGTCTTGATTTAAAAAAAATTGCCGATTGGACGTTAGAACAACATTTGCTTAATAACCACAAAATATTTATTAGTTAGGTTTACTTGTGTTCTGAATATTAAATTTTAGCGCTATAAAAATGTGAAATCGTGGCAATTTATATTCGTTGCTTGTTCTTATTAAATTTATTTACTTATTTTTATCTTTCATATTAAAATCGCACCGAAAAGTTTCTTCGAAGAGTT
>DVWM01000135.1:0-13493 GCA_018235105.1 Junonia coenia | reverse complement strand
CAAGTGCCGCAAAGTTAACTTAACAAGCATCAAAGGTGTAAAGTGCGAGTATTTTTTGTCGGTACAAAAGTGCTTCATCGGTCATAGTTTTAAAAATAATTGACTTTAATAAGGCTTACAATTCTTTAATAATACAACCGACACATTTCCTCCATGTTACTGTAAAAAAATATAAACTTCCCACTTACCACAGACATAAATTCACGTCTCTTATCCAATTATGATTAAAAAAAAATAAATTTTTCCCGCCTTTTTACACCAATTACAACGTCAACACCAATTAATATAATTGAAACACAGAATTGTATGTGAAAATTTAAAACACGCGTAAAACGGTAGACAACTACACAATACAAACAAACAGACAACAGAACAAAAACCCGACTTTGTTTAAAGCCAATTTGCGACGGTATAAACATTGCATTGTCTATGCCCAGGTGAGATTTAAAAAAAAAAAACGAAAAAGAAAAAAAACATTGTCCTAAACTGTCAAAGTCAATGTCAATATTTTGGCGCGATTTGTAACGCAGTGGGTGCAAGTTTGAGGTACGAATTTTTCGATATACAACCTTTTTGCTCAAAAAATAAGGTTTTCGCCGACTTTTAGAAATGTTAAGGATACATTTTGACAATGCACGAATGCCTAATATGCTACGCTGGTTGTTAATGAATCGGATTTAAAGTGACCGTTTTCTGGGAACAATTCTTCGCTTATTTTGCGTTTTAAAAAAGAAAAAGTGACGAGTGTTGCCATGTTTAAGGTCGATTTTTCCCTGTTTTAGTGCAAATGTTATTCTTGTTTTGGTTTTAGCGTAAATTTTTGCGGGTAATTGATTATCAGGTGTTTTTGGTTCGTCTGTTTGTTGTTGCTCCGTGGTGAGTATGAAATCGCTTTGACTGGTATACGTTTTGTTGGCATATTCTTGTTAAAATTTGATACACCGCGTAGGTCTTACCTTTGATTTTATGAAAGTAACATAAATAATACGTACTTTCGTATTTTTTGGTTACTTTGTGTTGAAATTGATTAGTTACAAAGTTGGACCACATTTTAGGGGTTAAAAAGTTTGTGAAAATGAATGTTTAGTGCAATTTCTTGCAATAACTACTAAACAAATTTTGATAAAACTTTACAGTAATATAACTTATAGGTCAAGGCTACTTTTATGCACATATCTCTATGTAGGTACTAGACAACCGCTCTGGTGTAGTGGTGCTGAATGCGTTATTAACACCGGCGGTCGCGGGTTCGATTTCCGCTCGGATGTTTGTATTTATATAAACATTCGTTTCTAGGTCTGGTCCTTGTGGGTCTACCCACCGTGCCTCGGAGAGCACGTAAAGCCGTCGGTCCCGGTTGTTATCAAAAACCACCTGATAACGATCGTTACTCACAGTAGGTAATATTCTAGTCTAAATGGTTACTGGCTTGCCCTTTGGGTTGTGGAGGTCAGACGGCAATCGCTCTGTGTAAAAATCAGTAATCTGTCAAAACTTAGACTAGAATAAAGCAGACCCTGGCTAAGTCCGGGATATTTCCCGGTTGCTAAGAAGAAGATTGTAATAAAAAAAATGTTCAACTCAAGAATAAATGATATAGAATTGAACATTTTGTAGAATACTTCGGAAGGAAAAATTAATGGCCTGCGATCAAGGAGGATTGCGTGGCGAGGACTTTCTGCCGGTCACAAATAGAACGTGTAGAAATGTATAGCATAAGCACAAGGCACTAAAAGTTCGCGAAAAAAGTCGAGAAAGACTTCTAAGACAATTTTTGAGCGTAAATTTTTCAAGTAACATAAAGTACTTTTCGTAAGAAATTAATTCCCTTTCATAAATTAGATTTTAAACGATTAATGGAACGAGTATTACGAGTTGGAATAAGATTAAAATTATATATTTTTTTCATTTGGCCTTCAGTTTATTACTGTCATAATCATTTATGATTATGGATGTCTATAAGATATTACTCTGAATGATTATATAACTCTCTTAAATGGTGTTGGACATAGTATTGAAATATCTATGTATATATATATAAAAATGAAGTGCTGTTCGTTAGTCTCGCTAAAACTCGAGAACAGCTGAATGGGTTTATCTTACATTGGTCTTGAAATGTTCGTGGAGGTCTAGGGAAGGTTTATAAAGTGAGAACCATACAAGTTATTGCCGGGAAACCTCTAAAACAGCCCTTTTTTATTTCCCATACAAACGTTCTAAATTGAGGCAGTACGAAGTCTGCCGGGTCAGCTATTTTAAAATATTTTCAAGGCGCAAGTCCTACTATCAACATCACTACTTAGTAATAGTCCGAGCATTAATAGTATTTGTATACGCCAGTGTAAGTTTTATGCCTAGAAATATTATCTATCCATATTAAAAAAATACGTCTTAATTAATCTTTAACTCAGTGTCATAACTTTTGCCAGAACATTGACCTTTTTGATGATTACCGTAAAATTTGTATTCGATGCAAATAACATGATAATTTGTATAATATTAATTCTAAGCGGAAATATTTGCATAGAGGTTAAATGGCAACTGTTAACTGGTCTATATTTACACATTGTATTTATTAGATACGATGCCTAAGTGCCCATCTATTTATTAAGATTTAATATTTGTCCTATAAAATACGAGACCACAAATTATATAACTTCACAATACTAGTACATTCTACATGCTATTATTATTCAAAATCCGTAGAATATTTTGTTGATTATTGATACAAAAGTTATTGGCAGGAGTTTACATTCATTATCCTCCCATGAAATAAATAATTTTTTTAACGTATGGAATAAAATAATTATTTTTAAAAATATCCAATGTATCATAAGGTAGTTTAATAAAAATGTAACCATTTCAGACTTTTTCTAATACTTAGTAGTGATATTATAAATCGTTCGATTTTATCAACTTATCTAACTAAAGTAATTGTCTATTTTTGGTATGTTCTTCAGCCTACATGACTAAATTTCAGTTTTGTTAAATTGAATAAAGCATATAATTACCCAAATAGGTTAGTTGACAAAATGTCTTTTACACATTAATTTAAGTTAATAAGGGTAAATTACGATCTTATGTAATTTTGAATATTTATTTCTCATAAGACACTTCATAGACGATATTTATTGCAAAATAATAAATTTTGTTTATGTAATAGCTTTGACGGGACAAATACCTACATAGAAGGCTATTCAATAACATTTATAGTATTGGAAGAATACTCGTTAATATGTTCTGATAGCGTTATCTTTGAGTTACGTTGCTATTGACGGTCGCAATATTAATCTTATTAATGTTTTACAAATCAAGAAAATTTTGTTCGAAATCTAATGAAACCATTATTAATTTTTAACTTTTCCAAAAAACATTAAGATGTGTGTACATTCTGTATATGAGTTATTGTATTTTTAGTTGGCGTTACTTAATAGATAAATAAATAAAATCATTAACGTACTAACTAATACATAATAATATTCTTTTCTCTTTGGATAAAATTTTAAAGGCGATTATATTTACGCCGAAAACTAATACATTGTATTTTCTTTTATTCGTCATAAAGTAGAAAATGAAGAATATAATTTTATCAACAAAAAAACATTTACTTCCATCATTTTCATGAGAAAATGTTACTTAAGTATACAATATTCGTTTGGTTAAAGCTAATACTCGTAGGGGAAACAGGATGGGAGGTCAGGGTAAATAAAATCAATGTGCATCATTTCACCTATGTTCTCATTTTTTAATATCGAACGTATAGTCAATTTCCATCATACACCATGACAATATCATACTTCGTTTCAAGAAAAATAAATGTCATATTTTTCTATTACATACATCATCCACTTATACTAAAAAAATTTGAATAACAACGATGACAAGATTTACATTTCTACATAGAAATTTACGTCTTTTAAATATATTATGTATATTTTATAATAGCCGACAATCGTCAAGCTTAATTTGTATCTTATTCGAGTATTTCGTAGCTGCTTAAATATTCATAATTAAAATACAAAATAGACGTAGTAACGTAAAAAAAATATTAAAACTTTTTTTTGATCGCTACGAATACATATCCGTTCTAAAATGAACAAAATTCAACAACACAACTATACCGTCTTCTAAATTGTACTTTGTATGATTTGGCAGTGACAACAGTTAAATAACTAGCAAATCGTGTCCACATACTGCCTTAGAACTACACTTGCTACAGATAAACTCTGAATAAATATAAATAACGACGGGCGCGCTATGATACCAGACCGCCTCTAGCAGTCTCATCTAGTTTTATATAAAAAACCAACAGAAGTTTTCTAACTACTCGTAACTTAACTACAACGAATAAATAGAGGTGACCTTCGAAAATATTTCATTAATTAAATTATTGACTCTTAGAAACATAAGACAGAGTGCGCGGCGGGCCTCTCACGCGAGCGTCGACTTAGTACACCTAGGAATAGTTCATCATAAGTTCATAACCACATCGATATGCGCACGTTCAAACTTAGCACTAGAATAAAACTAAAACGATTGCTTAGAATTTAATGCGTAGCATCTGGTGTGGTCTACGCTGAACAATAAAACAAACGTCTATTTCATATACCGCTGCGAGGCGTGCACGAGATCGCAAACCCTCAGGAGATTAACTACACTAACGAGTCCTCGGTGCCTTGCACCGCTCAACAATACCTAAAACCACCACACTTTTGCTCCTTGATATTTATTGTCATATGATATATTTCGTTCACGGAAGTGTTTTAGATATTGAATATGTACAAACAGTAGTAATATCACAAGTATTGACGGCACGGTTTAGTTAAAATTCGTATTCGATGTAGAATATCGCTGTATGGAGGGGTCCGGACAAACTATCGACCGATCACTGGACGCGCATTATCACAGTTTATTATGAGGACGGTCGAAACCGTCTCAGGCTTTCGCTTTTTGGCGGGGCCGGCATTGCACCATACAGATGTAGCCGGCATCCACGTCACAGCCGCTCACCAGGAGGTTCATGAGGACGCTGGAGGACGGCGACCTCGGAGTGGGAGCCGGGGATGGACTACGCTTCACGCGTTTCGCTGTTGGCTCCTCTTCCTGCTTTAGGACTCGTTTTACACCCGTATCCCATGACGATATACTTTTGCTTGGAATTAGACCAAAAAGGATATTTAATTTGGTCAAACAAGTAGCAAATTAAAAAAAAAAAACTTCGGTTTAAAAATCGCATGTAATGGATAGGCACCTTGGTCTGAATAAATATTTGTAATGAGATCCTGCGGCGGTGGGCCAGTAGGTGGTGCCGCGAGAAGGCGTTGCAGTGCCGGTGCTGAGGTCTGAGCCTCCGATGGCTGTGGCCTCGCCTGGCTAACGTTATCGGGCAGCGCACCCCACATGACGGCCGGCGCCAGGAGCGGCAGCTCGTCGGTTGTGGGAATAAATGGTGAATGTCCATCGTCGATGTCATTATCTGACCTATTACTATCGAAAGCATCTAAGGACAGTTCTGTCAAAAGTGACGATTGTTCACATGATGAGTCATTTTCCTGAAAAACCAATCAATTATTAGCGATTTTCGTATAAAATTTTAGAATAATAACATGATATTTCAACAAAAATACAAACCTGTGGTTCAGGTGATGATAGTAAGGAGTCACCGATCAATGAATCAACAGGTGATCCATTTGCTAGGTCATCACCGAGTAAACTGCAGTAATTGTCGCTTAATATGAATTCGTCAAACATATCAAAAGGACTATTCTCCAAGGGAATACAAGCATCTCCGGCGGTGGGTGCCAAGTGAGTCAGATCTTCCGGCTCGTCTTTAAGCACTGTAAAACATGAACAAAATGTTGCAAACGGTTTTTTTATTTGCTTAATTAATTCCAATAAAAGCAAGCAACGGGTACCTAAGCTTTTGCTGTTCAAGTGCCACTCACTTGTAAGTCCCTCGTCTTGAGAGAACATGAGAAATCCTTTGTTCATTTCTTTCTTTCTTGGTGCAAATATAAGTTCTGTAACGGGTATAGGTCTCTCCTCTTCTGGGAGAATTGCGCCCACAATGGCTCCGTTAGCAGGTTCAGTGGGCACACAGATAGGTTGAGGAGCTGGTGCTGGCGCCACCTTCGGGGCCACCACCGGCTTCAGATCTGCGTGCTGCACCTGGTGTGCAGCAAACACCTCATCTTTGCACTCGATACCGCTGTGAACAAACCACAAAAAACATAGCAAAAAAGTTGATACATTATAAACTACTAACATGATCTACAGTTTCTGTATTGTTAGATAATAACCAATAGTATATAGTATTGCAAAACACATAGGTGTTTACGATGTTAATTGCATCTGCAAAGAAGCGAGCGCTAATAGATAAACACAAGTAATGTATAACAATGTATAGGCAAGTGTCGCGATGTTGAACGTATGTGGAACCGAGTAATGAGCCAACAATACTTCAAGGCCGATCTTTAAACGAGTGATACATCTAGAATAGAGTATCGTACAACCTATATTCTCTTGTCAGGTAACTCGTTAACTCATTTATATAATCACACAGTCAGTCTTTAATTTCCTTCAACATTATATAAAGTTTAACGCAAACAAAAATACATCACTTATATCATAAATAGAGTAGAACTAGAATTATGTCCATTAGGCAAGAGATAAATATAAACAACAATCTGGTTTTAGATTATGAACAATGTCCAATATGGACACCGTACCGGTCAGATAGTATAAGGTAAAAATGTGTAAGTTAATGAGCTTGTAATTTTGAAGAATATGCTCACCTAGTTGAAAATAGTTGTCAAAAACAATATTCTGATAAAAACAATATCGCATAATTTCAATAGTACTTCACGAAGTTACGAAAACAAACGACAGTTTACTCGAGATTGAAACAACTGCAATATTAAATTCACGATTAAAAATTTAATAACGTGTTGACTGCCGCGCTGCTGGCACTAATTTGAATAAACCTAAACCAATCGATAATACGCCATTAAATCACATGCTATCTGCTGCAACTACCGATGTACGGGATTAATTAATAAATGTCAAGTGACTACGATAACCCGAGAATTGTTCCTCAGGGATACATTTGCGTCAATGATTTCGCGTCAAAACTCCGATCAACCAACTATAACTACTATGATAAGAATATTGTTGATACTTCAACAGAGTTCAAGTTTTCATTAACCTAATAGATTAAACTATTTGCTGTGTTAACGGAATTAATCATTTCCTTGATTACAGTTATCATAAAAGAACTACCGATCGTTAGTAGTAGCACAGTTCTAGGAGTTGCATAATGTGTAGTTTTACTTTTTTGTGTTGATAAAGACTTTTTAAAAAACCTGTTTTATTACTTAATCAAAGCTTTGTTGTTTAAAAATAGAAAGCATCTTCTTAATTTACGCACAAAACCTAACGAATGCCGGAAGCGAATCTTGGCAGATTGAAACTAATTGTAGTGACGTAATAGAATAATAAATGTTGCCAAAAGCCGATTCATCCTGAGCCAGACATAAATCGTAAGAGGGTGTGTTTTGTTCGTTGCATTTACGTTACTTTCGAAAGTGAATTCGTTAGAGGAAGACGGTTGAGTGGGATGCTGGTACGTAGGAGTGAGATATAGGGATGGTAGTAACTGCGGCCTTGTTAACGACCTTGCCCGCTCACCCCCTGCCTAAATCTCCAATGTTTTCTCCGAGTCGGCCATTCACTAGACTGCTAGTGAAACTGAATGCGCGCGCAGGAGTCCACGCGGTGGCCCGTATCGATTGCCGGCTTGATTACGATCCGACGTTCTGTCTACACGGCCTACAGAGAAATGCCGCTTCGTCTGCTCCTACAAGATATTGTATTTTACAAAATAGAACCGATAGTAATCCCTTAAGTGGCTTACGTAATATTTATTAAGTATTCATTCATATTTTTTTTATTAGAAGTTCTTTTTAGTAACTTTTTTTATAAAAAATAATTTTACTTCTAACTTTTAAGTAAAATTCGTAAAAAAAATGTATCGATTACTGAAAAGAAGTCTGTAACAAATTCTAAACATCAATAGCGAAGCAGCTGTTCCGTCCCTGACCTTGGCCGTGATACCGTTGAACGAGCAACGCAATTCAACAATTACATCTACATGGACAAGGGCGTTCGTTTTCGGCTATCTCGTATCAAGATCAGCAAACATACAAAATTAAGAGCTCTTATTTAATCTTATGCAAACACCTCACATAAAAGTTTCTGATTGCCACGACTGTTACCAGTAAGTATAAATCGTCAGTTAAGTTTAATTTTGTTAAGTTTTTCTAGATTTACTGCGTTAGTGTGTATTGTGATTGCATTTTACTTTATAACATAAACTTAACACTGTAATTATTTATTGGCTACTATTAAAAAGGTAACTGTACAAGCATCCGCACAGACATTGTTCTATCACGATAAATATTTACGCATTTGTTTCAAGGCCGCGCTGATAAGAATAACATTACACAGGTAAAGACGATAGGAGATAGATAGGAGTAAAACATTATTATAGGATAATGTTTGATCGATAAAGGTAAACTTTTAGCGATGACAAATTAAATGAAGACTATGATAACGTATCTACCTATGTCTGGAAATAATTCAGGTGTTCCGTTGAAAAAATTATCACACCATCTGCACCGTAAGAATGAGCTCGACGCTAAATTTACAAGATAATAATTTGCAGGCGATGTTTGTTTCACATGTACGGATATTTAACACTCATCCTCGTGTCAATGGTTAGGTATAAAAGACCAGTTTCCACAAATCAAACAATGATTAGATTTCAATAGGACCATCTCATCGGTCTGCCAATGGCGTGGCGGTGTGATCGGCGCGGGAGTCAAGGCCGGACCGGTGGCGCGGTTACATAACCAGCCGCTGAGGACCGCGGGGGACGAGTCCGCTAATTTTAGCATATCTCAAAAACAAGACGCAACACAACCATAAGCGCAGTGCACAGAGACGCTCCACCGATTGAACTGGTTTCGATTTCTGTGACGATAAATGATAACACCGATTCCGATAGATATTAGCTACTAAATTCTATTATTACTCGATTTACGATAACTCGTTTATACAGTGTAATATTCACAGCATGTAACACGATTTCAAATATAAATCGAACACGACGATCCGATAGGTAAAATAAACTATTTCACTTCGTCTATAGAATGAATGATATTTTATTATGCCACAAGTAAATTGGACACACGTATTGAATTTAAATGGCCTGAAGACGAAAACAATGCACTTTTATTAGCCGCCTACCGTCCCTACATTATTTATTATGATGGTGTTATTAGCACTTTTAGCGGCACAAACACGATATCACTATTCACTGACACAAATATTCCACTGAATCTTACCATTGTGCGGGAAGCTGACGTATCGAAGAGGGATAAACAAAGTTTTGTGTCGTGCGAAGTTTCGTACGGCGTTTAGGATGCGAACAGCTGATCGAGACCGTGAGTTTCGGAAGGTGGGCGGCAGGGTGTACGCATGGGGAGTACGCTTGCTGTGAAGTCCGTGGCGCGAATGATACGCGCGGCGATTGGCGGCGACGGCGCACTCGAGAGACTCGTGACGCGACCAACCTAAACACACTGCACGGTGGAGCGACGTAACCTGATGATAAATATTCGAGGGTTGCCGCTTCGTTCATTCTACGGCCACGCGGCGAGATATCACGGTCAAGACGACTCCACATCATTTTTCAATGAGTGATTCTCACACGTTTTTATGGCGCTGTTTATTGTGATAGATAAGCTCGACATATTGACTGTAGCGACCTCGATAATATATTATTAAATTATTGTTTACATATTATGTAATTGTGTTACTAACGAGGTAGGTATTTGCACCATTTCAGAACTAAATTACACGTTTCTAATATTTCGAGGACTAGCAGCAGAGCTAGTTCTGAAAAGGTTAATGAACTTGCAAATCTTAAATATGCAACTCTGGACGAAGGTAACGAACACAACTCATATCTAAATAGGTACGTGCTCTAAAAATAAATTCACAGGAAAAACTTGGCATGTTATTGCATTTCGTTAATTTATAACTGTGGAACACGTGTATTTAAAAATATTACCTCAATGATGTTTAGATTGAAGACGTAACGTTATGTAACTTGTTTATTTAGAATGTATACCTATAATTACAATTTTTCAATAATCCACTTCTATTGATAAAATATACAACCATTTTATTAAAATTTTCCGCACTAGATTTTTTCGCTACACAATGACTCACGGAGACATCTAGACACTCAACAAACAGGCCAAATCTCACAGACAGGGAAAACGTAGTGAAGTTATATAGTTTTAGAATATTCTCAGTTCTTATACGCGACAACAGAGATCAGATCGCGGAATAAGTTAAAAGAAAGTCCTAGCCTTAAAAAGATAATGTACAATATTTACTACAAAAAACATTTTAGTCCGGTTTACCGTATAACTAACGGGGTAGCTCAAGTCACGGTGTCAGGGTATTTATTTTCAAAGGTATAAAAATAATCATGGAAGACCTTCATCAATCCATCATAAATCTGTTACCCGATACTGCTGGATGAAGCAGCGTTGTTCCACAATTTAGCCGCGTAACGCGATCCGGCGCGCTAATGGACCAGTACTTACCTCAGTTGCTCAGATAGCGAAGACGAGGGATTTTGCAATACCGTTGCTTTAGCCAATGCACTGATGCAAAACAATATCTAAGAGGAACCACTGACTTCAAAATGCAAAGTATGTTAAAAATTGTAGCAAACAAAATATCTTTCAATTTCAAAATTTATTCATAAGTTATGAGACAACCAAAGTAAAATAAATACGTATCGAAGTGTGCACTTCCTCTTCTTGAATTTGAAGAATTGATTGCAAATGGGTAACAATTAAAAATAAACTTAAAACACCTAACAAATATAATGTCAAAGATACTATTGAATCTGTCGACTTCTATGAATGAGTATAGTGGGGTTACTAAGTGATTCCTTCCTTGGAGCGTGGACATGCACGTTTTCGATTGCACAATTAGGTGAAACTACATATATACCTTGTTACGTACCCATATTTTTGTTATTAACTGATTCTCAGATAAAGTTTATCAATCTATAAAAGAGTGATAAGTAGGAAAAGGTAAAGTTAATTTCTGAGACACGTTTATTATCGAGGTCGTTTTAGCCGATTTAACCATTAATTATTCTAATAAGTTCGCTAAACATTTTTCAATCAAGGTTACTACTACAACAGGTTTTTTAATGTCACGCCAGAGACAAGGAACGCTCAACAATTCAGAGATCGTTGCATAATACAGGATTCACTTCGCGAACTGCGAACCATTAAGCCATTAGGGCCGCGGGCCCGTACGTTGACCCTGGCTCCATCCCCATTTTCGACCTGCTCCGAACTGACTACGTGACTTTAACAACGTCGAACAATCTGGAATTACATCACCTGTGCAGTAGCCCTGCCGTCATACTATTTTAGCAAGACTAAAGTTTGATTAGCAGACTTAATACAGTATCGGTGTATGACTCAATTTTCTACTAAAATATATTTTCCTTATAGGTATGTTTATTAAAAATAAACACATATTAAAAATAATATTTAGGATATTTCAAATACAGCAATCAGTTATTGTATACAATGGAAATGAGTATATCTGCAAAATTAGTTTTCCGTGAAGCGAAACATGACATGGCCGTCATAATTGCAACGGTGCATGTATTTGAGTTAATAATAATCATGAGAATTTTGCATTTATTTAATGCAAAATTGAATGTGAGAGACATTAAACATTTACATTAAAGTGTTGGAATAATCACTTCTTTTACATGTAGTTGGTTAAGATTGCGTCATATCAAGGCGTTATGGGTAAGACTGTTTCATAAATACATATTTGCATGACCAATATAAACACCATTTTTTCCCATAGATCAATATAAATGATTAGCGATGTATTTCTGAAGTATATACCAATATTTTTATTATAAAGAAATAACATTTATAGCAGTGTCATGAATATTACATTATGCTTAAAATGAAACCGAATATCGAGGTTAAAAGTCGCAACAGAAAATTAGTAAAGGGGTCTAAATACATGCATGAGGGATGCTATCCATTTTTCAATCGTAACAGATAGGGACTTCCATAACGCCCAAAAGAAGATTTCAATTAAAATATATTGAGTTTGATTAGTCATGTGTCATTGTTATTTCTACCCCGTGAAACCGTGAGGAAATATTTAGTAATAACCGTCGATTACGGCGACTAGAGCTTACGTGACCGTCTACACGAATTTACTATCGACTCATGAGAAACAAGTTAGGTGATTGAAAAAATCGATATCGTACGAATGAAATGGTGCGCTCGATTCTTATGTCAATCACGTGACAACGCAACGGTACATACATTATGTACGAGTCGATAAGACTAGTGCAGACTGTGTAGGCGATTTTAATTGGAAGTCTCGTATCGATAGGAAGCTCAGATGTAATTTAGATTAGAGATTTAGATCGAATTGTTTAGGCCAACGCGCTGACTGAGATTAACGTATTGTAGCCTGTGATTGGCATGTCGTTTTTTTTTATTCAATTAAGAACTTTGACAAGCTTGTCACTCGATGTGTATATAGGTACGTATTTTGACCGACATTCTATTAAATGCGAACACAAAAGTTTATAAACAATATAAATTAGGTCTCAATTTAATTCCCAACAAAAATTTTCGTATAAAAATAAGGCACGTAAAATTATTAGAACCATCACATATCGATACTTTAAAACATTACATAGGTAAGTGAAATTAAACTTCCATGCCGATAAAAAGTCTTACAACACATAATCGTCTGATAAAACCGATGTCAATGAACTCATAACAGCCGACAGGTAATGAATTCCCTACAATCCTAATTAATTCATAAAATAATATTAATTAAGTCTTTAAAAATTTAATTTATTTCATATCATATAAAGAGCGGTACATACATCACTATTCAAGGAGAAAATAGTAATGGACCACAACAACATCCATGTTCCTTTGTACACCTAAAAATAATATTTTTCTAATAAAATAAATGTCATAATTGTAAAAAGAAGGTAAATTACCCAGTGTTGCATAATGTTAAAACATCTAAAAGTAGACAGGTCAAAGTCACGATAAATGATAAAAGCAGGAAAATACATACTTGCGTATCTAAACTTTCTTGATAATTTCCTTGTAAATGAAAATTAAATTATGTGTCAGTCTGATGCGGGAAGGGAAAACAGGACTGAATAAAAAAATCTGGCGAATTAAATAAGTGGAGTCAAATTATGATTATTAGTTAGTAATTTATTTAATGAATACCTGCATTCATTATCATGCTTTGTTACATTATTAAAGTTAATTGAAAACTAAAAACATTAAACTAAATTAAAAAAATAAGGAAAATAATGGCACTTGAACTATTACACT
>DVWM01000134.1:0-13531 GCA_018235105.1 Junonia coenia | reverse complement strand
ACTCGTACATAAACATAAAAATATGAGTCATGTAAAATTAAAATAAAAACAATAAAAAAAGTATTAAATTTGTTTACAGGGGCAATCCGCAACATTAGAAAGTATAAGAACATCGTTGTCAGCAAAGTTCCCGTCGATGCAGACTCCTTCCCAGGAGGTGGTGTACGACACGCTAGCCCAGCTGATGCAGGAGAGGAAGATATACCAAACCTCGCGGGGATTCTTCATTGTTACACCAGAGTAAGTTTAAAACACTATATGAACTGTATTATCTTTATTTTCAAAAGAGATAAACGATCATGATACAGGGAGCCATCATGAAATTTCTGGAACTTTAACACTTAGATACAAAATTTTAGCGTGTAGAGATCCAACAAGAATACATTTGACGAAATTCCGCACATAAAGGAGTTAAAAGAAAGAAATACTAAAATTGTTTCAAAAAAATTGGTATAACTTGTTCTAAAAATGTTTGTTTGTAAGTGACAGGTAAGGTAAATTCAAATGAAGTAGAAATGTCCAAGCCATTTTAAGTATGTCCAAAGTGGGCAAAATGTGCAGTATCATCGTAGGCATTACATATTCTAAAATATTGGAACTAGAATGACACTGTAGGAAGTAGTATTTTTAAGCCAAGGAGAGGTGACTGACATATTCATAGAGGCATATGTTATAAAAATTACAAAGGTGGAATTTTACGCAAATTTTAGGTAAGTGAATGAATTGAATATCAATGCAGAACTAAATTCATACATTTTTTCTTTTCAGTCAGATTATAAGTTTTCACGTCTATGGAACATTTTCTTGGACAAACCAGTATAACACTACAATCGAACGAAAACTTTTATTTTTTTAACATTTTTTTTTAACATTCGTGTATTAAGATTCCACAAAACGTCTTCAATTTCGGTATCTTTGTTTTATTGTTGTCCAAAATTTTAAAACGGCATCAAAAATGCAGCACCACGAAATGCTGAGAAACATTGATAATATCGAATTCGAGGCGTGTAAAACTTAACAAATATACCGATCTTATTCTAAGAACTCAAAGATTTATGTACTCGTATGTGACACACGTTTTTATTTTATCTCACCGAAGAATACCTAATATCGATTTGGAAACAAAAGAATAGATATTTAAAATAATAATTGTAAGTGTAATAGCGTATAGAAAATATAGAATAGGTAAATGTAAAAAATACATGTATTTATTTAGGTGGTTTTGAATGCAATCGACCCTATACTAAAATTGTATTTACTTAAAACAGTGGAACATAGAATGGAATAACTTCTGCAAAATAGTACACTAGCCTTTTCTTATTCGTAAACAAAACAAATTCTCACCATAAACAAACGTTCTTTACGACCCATAGAATAAATATGGCTAAAATCCATGAACTGAATGTAAAATCGATTTCTTACCAAACGAAGATATTTATTTTCTCATGGGCAACTAATGTTTAGTAGGCCGGTGATTCACCACACCATTTTAGGATTTCGTCCGTATTTGCGCAAAATCGAACACGCCTAGCGTATGAATGAGTCGTGAATTTGGCGCCAAACTTGACATTACATCCAATATGGCTGAATTATGTTTTATCTGTGATGTGATTGAAATAAATAAATCTGTAATTGAATGAATATAGCTATTTGTTACGGTTTATGTATTTAAATATGATAAATAATAAATGTATTATTTATGTCGCTTAAAGATATTCAATGCATTGCATATTTACGTTTAACATTTTATTCTTTTTTTAACACAGATTAAAGAATGACTTGAACTTTGTTTACGACATCTCGCATTTTCGTCGTACAAATCAGAAAGACGACATCCAATTTTGAATCATTACTTTAAAGAGATGCTATCATATCTCATTTACACTTCGAATCTCGGTGCTTAGCTATTAAACGGTACAAAATCAAGATCCCAACATGATAATCGTCAGCATCGGTGTTAACACGATGGAATTGTGCAGTAATTGGCGCGTGGGCGTATGCAAATGTATTCAAATACACGATTTGACTGTTTAATTGTTTATTAGGGAATTATTCAACACTTTCACGAATTAACGATTGATGTTTAACTATTATCTACAACTTAACACGGTTCGTTTCCGGGTGATTTATATATTTATCAAATTGTAACGAAATCGATTAGGCGTTTTGTTATGTCACTAAGTTACATGGTCAGTTAGTTTCTAGTGATCAACGTTTAAGTGGATTAGTCATTTAGTCATGAGCATAACAATGATCGTAGTATTTTGTAACAGTTTTACTTATTATAAATTTCTGATAAAGTAATCTTTGTGATCGATATTGGTTTTAACAGTATGGTACTAATCTTCGAGTAATTTTCAAGTCCCGAATTTGGGTAGGTATTTATAGGTTACATCTTAATTCTATCTTAATCTGTCGCTACTGAAAATCATTTATGTAGAAATTAAAAAGGACAAATTACCGTTTAGAATTAACATATTGAAATTTTAGTAGTAAGTATATTAAATGTTTCTGCTTGAATAGGTAGAAAAACCTTCAGAACTGTTTACATCGAATTAGTTCACAATATTGCTGGAGCTTATGATGTATGTCACATGAAATAAGTAATACATAATTCAAGTGAGGTCAAAACGATTTATAATCTACATCAATATTATTACGTTACTCTGGTCCATTTATTATGTTTGTGCAGATGTGAGGTGATAAGCGAACTTGCAAAGATTGGTCAACGCGAGATGTTTTGTAAGAACCGATGTATGTTTTAAAAAGTTCTGTTTCGTAATTATTTAATATGATAAATTGTTATACAAATATTTATTTTTGATTCCAATACATCTAATGTTAAATTATGATAGGTTAATTGTTATGTTTTAGGTATACATATAGTGCGATATATCGGTGTTTATTTTCGTTTATATTCATAACCTTCATAAATACGGTACCTATGTGTGGTTAAGTGTTAACTAAGTTGAAAGTGGTACTCTTAACATGGTAATATTAAATTAGACAAATTAATTTAATTCACAGTGATGTCAATACGTATTTCATCTTGGTAATGATTAATATTCAAAGTATAATCCCCACATCACTGAGCTTAATCGACCAAAAGAAAATAAACCCAATAAAGATTTTGTTTTTAAATAGTAATTTGCGCACTTCGTACAAAAGTTGAGTTTTTTTAAGTGACAGATGACGGTCGGCAAAAACAGCATTGGTTCAATTACGTGATCCGAAAATCCGGTTAAGAGCAAGAATATGAATAAATAAATGAAGGATTTATTTTGTGGCAATAAGTGCTAAAATTGTCTATCAAGTTAAATGTAAAGGTCATGATCATAACTTGAACTTAGAGGTACAAAAAGATGGACAGTAAAATGACTGCACAGTTTTTATTCTACTAAAGATGGTAGCAGGCTTCGTTTAAATTTCATCAATAATTTTTAAGGACTACTTACATAAATTATAAATTTTATATAGGAATCAATAAATTCTGCATTGATTTTCCTGCCCTCTGTATCAAAATTAATAAATATAAAAATCCCATGTCATGATTTTCATGGTCGTATCCCATGGAAATCATTTAATCGAGTTTTATGAAACATTTTAAGTATATTAGCTACGCATAAAAACAGGCCGTAAAGTAGGTTAATTTCACACCGCTAAGTGATTAGGGTGACCCTATCCAGAAAAAAAATTATTTTAACATTTAATGTATATCGAAGTGCAACGTTTGTCGGATCGGTTACCTAAAATAAAAAAGCAAACGAAACTTGTAACTTCATGACCACAATACTCTTTACTAATCATAATATGTAAGTTATGTGAAATGTATAATTATTATTACGAAGAAATCCTTTGACTTAATTTTGCTTTTTCTCCCACAGACGTCGCCGTTCCCGCTCAAGGTCCTCCTCACGTCACCACTCAACAGAAGATGAATGCAGTTCTCCCCGCACCATCCTCATGTCAGACCAAGAAGCCCTCCATCAGCTGTACGGAGAAATCACCACCGTAAGAGATGGAGCAGTCACGCACCAGTGCGTGCAGACCAACCTAGCAGATGTCATATGTGGAGGTGAGGTTCCTTGCTCCAAGGCAATCAATGGAAACATTGGTTGTCTTGGAGCAAAAGACTAGAGAAACATATTACGTAACAGCATGAGCATAGTTCGTAATATGTCGTTGTCTATTATGAAATTAATCAAAATGAAACGGACAGTTTCTTAAGATGTCATATTGCCAGAAAACTTGGAGACCTAGTTCTGGTAACATAGGTATAGGTAGGTCAAGAAAACGAGCTAAGTCCGTGAAATTGCGGCTGGCGGATCCACAAATCCGCAAATCTCATAACTGCAAAGCACAATATCCTGAAAAGCCTTGAGTGCTCTTGTCGATAAGAGCTGAAATCCTCTACACCTGCTGAAACAAAACAAAATGTAGGACGGCCTGCAGTGCCCTGATTCACTGTCGCATTGCTTTGGGCTTCCACAATTTCCATTTGGAATTTATACCGCAAATAAGTTTTAGATTGATTGTTGAAACTACCTTAATGATATTACTTTAGATTGAAAATTTTAAAGTAAAATGCTATAGTATGATTTGTCCCAAACCTCGAGTACATACGAACTTAAAAGACTGCTTTTAGAATACAATGTAGGTATATCGGATATAGAGACATGTGTTGTTGTTTACATTTTGATCAAATCTTAATTTTTGCTAAACTTTGGATTTCGCATCCCAGGTTATGTACTTTTGAAAATGGAAAGTTTAATGTTATTGCACTCAAGTAAATCTCAATTCTGATGTTCCCATCGTTTGTTATTGTGAAATGTCAGTGATGAACATACCATATCAGAGTATACACAGAGATTACCGTAACATTAGCTATATTAAACGATAAACATTACTACAAAACTGTAGATATACTTCAGATATCGTATTAGGCAAGTCCTCTTTGATGGAAGATGGGCTCTTTCAAGCCAATTTAGACATAATAGCATTGAACTTGAAGATGATAATCGTATGCACGTATTTCTCTAGTTTTATAACAAGTTGCCTATTAGGGTATCTGGAACAGTATTCACCCGTTACTTCGTCCTTATACGGAGGACGGCACTGACATTGTATCTTTTTATGCTTATCAGTAAATAAGATAAAATTAGATTTTGCAATTCCATTTCAGTTGACTTTTGTACTTTAAATAATTGGATAGATAGGTTGTTGGACAGATCCGTTTTTATTTCTTTAATGGATGAAATGAATGTTCAAGATCCTGTCTAGATTTAAGACTGTTCGTACAATAGGTTTTAGCTCGTCAAACAATGTTTAGGATTGTGATATTGATGTCAGAACACGGATCTTCGAAATACAAATACCTCCTCTTACCAATTACAATTACAAAATATCATCACTGACGTAAACATTGCTTAATAATTTTTAATGTTCTTGAATAAGTTTCTCATACGAGTGAGCATATCATCCCTCCAGTAAATCTTTCATTCAGGGCACCTTATCTGCCAAATGATGTACAAAACCCCTATGTTTTTCTACACGCACCTTACGCCATCTATCAACTGGGCGTACATTAATCTCTTATAGCCCGTATTACCGTCGCTTAATGGCGATAATTGCTTGTAACTATCCGCCTAGCCGTACAAGATTGATTAGAGTCGTTTCCTGCGCCATACGAACTGGCTTTCCACTGATCTCTTTACTCACATACTGGTTTTACACGACAATTTTACTTTACGTTTGTTTAGGTCTTTACTGCTAGGGAATAGAGTTGAATTTTGCATGGCCAAGGTTGTAAGTAAGTCCTTGTGTGAGACGTGTGTGGCCTTGGTGAGCTCAACAAGCTATTAGTAGCGCTGAGCAAATACGATGAACTGTTATAGGATACAGATAAGATGTGTTTTAAAATTAAGTAATAAATTACGAAATGCAAACAAGTTAGGCTCGTTATAATAACAAACAGAAACGTCATTATAATGAATTGTTTCGTAAATGTCAGATCTGTGCAGCGATCGGTACGGATAGTCTTTGTATTACAAGAAATAAACTACAACAGAATATGAATAGATGCATAAAAATAAGGATTATAGAGACAGAGCCATGCAAATAGATTTTAAAAAAATGAAAGACATCGGAGCAAATTAATGTCAGGAAGTTTATTATTGGTACATCAAATTGACTAACATATCTTTATTTAAAAAATTCGAAATGTGAAAGTAACTGTAATAAAGAAATATAAATAAAATATTTACAACGAAATTCTTAGTTGAAAAGCATTATCGCGGCGCGTGAGTATGTCACCGGGCAACCGCTACCATTCAATGCTTTGAAGATGGCCATCGCAGTTTATGCCTATCAATCATTTCCGGTCAACAATCAAAACTAATCGGACAATCTAACGGAGTAAATAATCGGATTTATTTTATTGCGATAGTTCCGTTGTATACATATTTCACAATTTACCGCTAAGTTTCCTAAACAAATTGGCAGAGTCACGAACTCGTGTGACCGCTGTGACCTTTGAGGTTCTGATACGGATATAGAACAATGTCACTGAGCAAATATATAGCTCATTAATGAACTAAAAAGGCTAAGCAGTTTATAGCATTTAACTAAAGAGTAAAGGGCAGTTTCGCATTAAGTAGCTTATACGGTCTTTGATCGGTTTTGACTAAGTTTGTGGTGGTCTTTTGTTTCATTATTGTAGATGCCCAATTGTGGTGACCCACATTTAGTAGAAACAGTCATGGGTTCGATATGTCTTCAGAAATTTTGCTATAACCATTTTCATTTTGATTTGACCATATCTTTATATCTCCTTCTTGACTCGAGACCACACATTTCAACGTTAATAGATTTTGTATGTTCTCACGAACTACTAAAGATAACTTTTCATCTTTATTGGAAAACTCCTTCTAATACTTAGTTATTATTGTAGAAGAAAGATTATAATAAAATATCGTATATTGATTCTTTATCGATACAGCCAATGTATTCATCTTGGTAATCACAATCTCATCTCCCTGAAATTAATTACGCAGTATCATAATAGTTTTCCCTTTAGATTGATTGAATATCACGATCAGGAAAATCAACTTCAAATGACCACCTCTAATGACATGTCATTACTGTCAAATTAAAGATGACAGTGACAACGGTATGGAAAGTGAAGCGTCTTCCCTGACATTAGTACTTTCCATGTGAACGAGAAAACTCGTGAGGTTGTTGTGAACTTGTACTTGGTACACATTAGCTGGTTTTTAATTAATTAAAGGAAAAAGTTATATGATCAATCAGTAATTTTGCGGTATTCCCATTTTCATATTTAAAGACTGTTGATATCGCTGCATGCAACATTTTAAAGACTTGATAGATTAGATATTTATCTCCAAAGTCAATATTCTTATTTTAACATCTCTCTGTCTTGGGAATTTTTTAATTTAATTACCCAGTGGGGTCTAGAAAATGATGAATGTTTTTTTTAATTTGATAAGTAGTGCCTTACAAAATACTCTATTACATTCAGATTTTGTTATAACCTATTTAAATGAACATAGGTACAGCCAGGAAATAATAATACCAAAAGAACATAGATTGTCCAAAAACAGCAAACACTCTTCAAATTTTTTATGGAAACAGGATCTAAAATCCATCAACAGACCGCTTTCAAAAAACGGTCAATTTTTTTACATTAACAAAGTTTTAAAGGAAAAAAAAAGCAAATTCTATTAGGCTATGTGCAGATAACAAATAATAGCAATCGATATGTGGGTCAGCGTGGAGCCTAAGCACTAGAAAGCAGGTGCTACTGTATATTTAATTTCGTTGTCAAGCTTTCACACAACCCGGATCATTGTTAGAAAAACACATGTTCATTACCAATTGTGTTTAGTTAATTTAAATCGTATCGACGGGTTTCACTGTCGTTTCATTGATATTCCTATTGCGAACGTTTCTCGGTCACTCTTCTTGACTAAGATTCTGTGGTAGTTTTGAGTGAAACCCGATTTATTCAGATTTATTCTTAGGAACATTCGTGAACAGGACGTTCACGACTTCGTTCACGTCAATCGTGTAGGTTATTCTTCTGTTCTTTGGGATCAGTACTTTTTTCTACATGATAGGTAGCCTACAGCCTACTTCTTGTTACTTTTAATATCTCCGATAACCATAAAATATAGTACCTACTCAGTAAGAACTTTCTTGTTTACATTTTAGCAACTCACTTCGTTCAGAAAATACTTCACACAGATCTTTGTCTTGTGGTCGTTTAATGGTACGTAGAAATTAAAAACATTGCTACCGGTAATTTTCTAGCACTTTAACACCTGCGTGGCTAACCACAACATTTCTCTATCTGCTTACAAAGATCAAAATTACACAACCACTGTATTCAGTGTGATAATTACCATAGTTACTACCTAAGAAGTTTATAAGTATATTCTAGGGATTTGCTTCTTTTGTCTACCCACTTCATGGACTTAACCAAATTTTATAACACTCAAAATGACACCAATAGAAATAGTTCATAAAAATTGATAAAATCAACTATAGACAAAAACCTTAAAAAGCAATAAATAGTTGAAACAAACAGCAAATTCCCAAAGGAAAGACAAATAACTTCATAAATTAAACATAAAATAACATTTTAGGTTCCCTTTAAAAGCTACAATTTAACTTCGTTAACTTGTAATTTACTTATTATGTTTATTATTTATGTCAAGAAACGTTTTGTCTTGCTATAACAAGAAAATACTTACTTTGTCTAATAAAATCAAGTGCAATATTTTAAGTTGAAGAATGTTGTTTTCCTTGCGTAAATCTAGTAGACATTATTTTACATTATTGTTATTTAAAAGATATTTATTAATTCTATACGGCTCAAAGACTTGATAAGATTTCTGATCTAAATTTAGGTACTACTTAAGTAACCTAAACGTAAATAAATCTTCAATTACTTTATATTACTATAGTCTATACTTAGATATGTTATGCACATACTATTAAACATTTAAAACATTTTGTAGTATCGTATAAATATTAATTGCAGGTCCTTAATGGAATTTTACTTACAAATTAATCTGATTATTTTCATGTAACACGTATCGTGTCCCCTTGATTAGTGATAAAAATTGCGAATAATTAATATTCCTAAGATATCACACGTAAAGTCTAGATTTTATCAATTTAATCCAGACTAATGGCTTTCAGTCTGCAATGATTACGCAACATGCAAGGTTTAGACGCAAGGGTGGTAGAAAAGGGAATTTATTACGATAGCTAACTTGATTAGTTTAATGTGCTGTGGGGACAACTCTTTTTCTCGTTTTATTAAGTTGTTTACTGAAATTTATAGTGCGTTATACTTTAATTGTAATAGACTAACAGAAGAAAGCCATGAAATCGTTAAATATAATAATACCTACTTAGGATTTACCTACATAGTGTACCTATGCTTTTGTAATACCTATAGTAAGAACAGTTTACGAGTATAATTGATTTGTATGATTTTTATTTTAAATAAAGTTATTTTCTCACTGAGTATAAATGACTACATAAAACTATTCCCAGTTTATAAAATGTATTTTGAAAGTCCATTTTTAGTCGTCTATGTCTCGTGTATAATATAGGTAGCTTGTGTAAAATTTATTCCCTCTTATACCTACTGATGATTTAGATCCAGATTATAATCGTATTACGTATAAACATATACTATACAATTTAAATCGACAGTAAATGGAGATAGTGTGAAAGTTTACTGTTAAGCATGTGCTATCATAATACTTTATTGTAATCTCCTAACATTTCAAAAATCCTATTATATCTAGTATAGATATTAAGGCTAATACTTTTCGATAGGCTCCATAACAAGACAGATGAAAGTCAATTACGATACAATAAAAAAAACATATGACACCGAATTAGCTCAAAACCATGGAAGTGTAGAAAGTCATCGAAAGCTGAAGTTATAATTTACAGCGATGACTATGTGATATAAATGTAGTACAACTATTAAAAATGTCGAATTTGATACACAATAACACAACAGTCGATTCTGGGTGAAAATACGTCGGTAGAATCGCGTGACCTCTAATACTTGAAAGCACGAACACAACAAATTGAATTACTCGTTATCGAAATAATATATTTTCACACAAATAAATATAATGATACACCGAACGTACGAGATAGGAACACCAAGCATTCGAATACATGGTACGAATGTGTGTGAAACTAAGAATGTAGGTAGGTACATATATTTTTGTGTAAAACTAGAGACAATTATTTCGATAAAAATGTTATAGTACCGTTATACAACTACCTTTATAGCTTTACTTCAATCTAATTTTCATCAGCAAACGTTCTACATAATGAATTTAAAAAGGTATTTCGATTTAAGTCATTGATCCAAGATATAATCTGTGTTCAGTACGCAAGATTATCTATGCCTGGCGCCGGCCCATGTTTAGTAAAGAAATCTGACCTGAAATCCGAAGTCAGGACCCAGTAAGCTAAACCACTGACATGGTATTTGTCGACATGTATTAAAACTAGACTAGTCTATTAAGGAACTACATTTGTTTATGGCTGACTACCGACTTGCCTTTGCTTTGTTCTAGTGATGTGCACAGGTTTAAAAGAAAGTTTTTTCATGTATGATTTAAAATAAAAAAATATATTATTTACCTAGTTAATCTGTTTTATCTATTAATCTTCTTCTTTATCGGTGCGATTATTGAATACAATATCACTTATTAATACTTGGCGGTTACTTCAATAATATAATTTATCTACAGCGTCTCAAAAATATGCTGCGGTCGAAACCATATTACAAATATCCATTATTCTTTATTTTTTTATCAAACCGCATTCTAATTTAGGAAATATAAAAATAGGGAGTCACCTTGTCCGTCGGTGGTTTGGTACTGACAAAAAACTTTGGTATTTGTGTTTAAATAATATAACAACATTATATTACAGTTGTTATCTAAGTTAATCAAAACTTCTTTTTCCTAAAATGCATTTGGTACTGAAAACGATATATTTATTTTAAAAGGAGAGATTTTTGGCGTTCTCTCGCTAATTAATCATTATAATTATGCCCACAAAAAATTATTAAAATCCACATGTTTCTCGCAACATATTCAACAGTCTTCCTTATTAATAATACCTATTATAAAAATGTCTATACGTATAAATAAGTTTACAAAATCTTGGATTACAATACAAATGTGTGTGGCATACACATCCATTCAAGCGGTCTTCCTCAATGAATCTTTGTCAAACTCATTATCCAAAAGAATGAAATATTTAACCGAATTGGAAACCGTCAACTAATTTTATGGCCGCCATAGAACATGGCAGATCAAAGAGCAGGATGGACATAATCCAATTTCCTGCCACGAGAATTCACATTATAATAACAAGAGGATATTTAATAAGAGTATTTTAAAAGCTTTCTCCTAACAACTATGAAATTTGCTTTGACAATAATTCGATCAAACGAACGAATGGTATAAGTATGTTAATTAGCCTTATTATTATTTTTTACTATGGGTTTGTTAGTGACAAATAAAAATAAATGATTTTCAATTATTTATCGTTCTAATTTTTTTTTTATTTCTATAAGTCCGTAACATAACTTTAGAAATGTATTTCATCTGAAACAAGACTAAGTTTGATTAAAGGACGCGAAATAAAAGAGAAAATTAGAAAAAGTAACGCTAGATTAAAATTCATGATCCCTATCAAATCTATTAATTATACAAACATGTGTGCCTCATCAATATACTAATTATAATATCCTTTTGTAGTTCTCTTGACTATTTATAAAGCATTGGACAAGTCAGTCATCTCTCTTAGTGTTCGATAGAGATGTTTTTAAAATGACTTAACTTTTCTTTTAAATTAAAACATTTTTTTATAAATTAAATTAAAAATTTAAGACAAGAGTAGCCGCTAGTTTCTTTGCTTTTGTGTTATAGCCAAAGTGCAAAGACGTACTTGTAAATCATTACCTATCTACATCTATAACATACTTTAATTGAATTTAAATTACGTTGGAAAACATTCTAAACGCAGTATTTTATTCTGCATAGAGCAGTAGTGAAGTTGTTTCCCAGTATGAAGGACAGTAAAATAATAGTCACAGTAAGAGACATAAGTAACACTTCAGGGTTGGCAGTTTATTTCCATTGTTGTAGTAGCTAATGTAAAGCCTCAAGGTTGACCATGGACTGGTAGCATCAGATAGCCAGTTCGTTTGCGTATCTTTTCTAGTTTTACCTTGCTTGTCAGTTCAAAAAACCATTTACACTTTCCATGGCAGCTCTACCGTGCCAGCATTTAAAAAACTGTCACTTATAATTAAGCTTTGATTAAAACCTAATTAAAAACCAGATTTTAGTATTAAACATGTAGTAAGTTAAACATCGAAGTTTTGAGATGTATTTGTGAAAATTACAACTTTAAGACTGCATTTTGTACTAAGTACTAACATTAAAATATAAGTGGTGCTTACGCTATCTTATAGTCATAAATAAAATATAGCCATTTACAAAATATATTTCGATTGACCATTTTTGGTATACTACTAATTATGGAGACTTGATACTCAAAAAAAAAAAGAATTGTCGACTTAAATGTGTCTTTTGCTTGTCTTTTTTGTATTATAAAAGTAACGAAAAATTACTCGTACTATATCGCAAAGTTACCATAAACAGATGTGCGATTATTCTTTATTTACGATATTAGATTATAAGACTGTCTATCAAAATATCTGTATATCGATTGTATAATTCTATTATATGAATACTCCTTTCTGTTTCTTTGTTAATGATTACATCACGATTTATATTATTTTTTATGGTATTATATTAATGAGTAATACAATTTTAAAACGGATATTCATAAACGTCGGTAACTTCTCGCTTAACGATACCTTCCTCTTACGTAAAAATTACGTAAAATTGAAGCCTTTTCATAGATAAGACAACATTTATGCATACGTTAATGAGTGTGTTATTTTAAATTAAACGGATGCGGCTCGCTCGTTGAGATGTGGGTCACCCGACTGCGGACTGCAAGTGAAAAACACGTGCGAATCTCATATATATGTAGATTGATGTATGGAATCGTTATTTATAGTTAATGATAGTTTTTGTGGGTACATTCGTGACTAACTTTTTATTTAGAGATCGTCTTTATAAGTTCAAAAATATAGAACATATGATAGTATTTGTAAGCTACTATCAAATACGTTTGTTCCGCTTTGTATAATTTTATAGTTCCTTTTAGGGTGGCGCTAACGTCAAAATATATTTTTATGCAGTTACTATAGTACACTAGAGCTTATCAATCTGATGTTAGTGATATTAGGAAAAATATTTTTCCACACACGTCTTTTATAATTACTTTAAGATTGCAATGTCTTAGTTATTTTAGTCGATTGCCACATTTTCTTTCCGCGATATTTCTCTTTGTTTTCCTTATGCTTAGGGGGTGTTGACGGTATTGTATT
>DVWM01000133.1:0-13537 GCA_018235105.1 Junonia coenia | reverse complement strand
ATATAAATGTGACAGAATTTCTTCCGGAACATGCAGGTTTCATCACGATGTTTTCCTTCACCGCCGAGCTCGAGATGAATTTAAACACAAATTTAGCACTTGGCCATCTCGGTTCTATTCTTTTATACAGATACATATTCAACAACGCCTCTTATTAGACATGTATTATGCATCCGTAAAATAATTAATCTTCGTCATAGACACAAAAGAATAACCATTTCGAGTGGACTTCAATCTAATACCGATAAATAACAAAGGTTATTGTGTTAATTACTAAAATTATATTTCATCTGTCTAATGGATGTAATGATGGAGGCTTTAACCATGTTTAGGAAGTAATAAAATTGGTAAAGCGTGAAGTATCGTTAACGACGAGAATTCCGTTTTTTATTACATTTTTCACAAGTTTCTTTTTTATTGCAACCTGCCTTAAAGACTTGATATGATAAAAAATTTAACTTTGTGACTAATTTCCACTAAAATAAGTAAGCTTCTTTTAATTTTCTAGTTTGATAGTTATTTTATTAGATCACATTAAATTTGTATCATTGGTTGATATTTTTTTCTATTTAATAGTATGACTTTGGTGGATATGGATGGATAATGGATATTGGTTATATTGGTGTTAAAAAATCGTAATAATGGTGAGAACCATAAAATTTCACCACTATTTTACGTACTACGCAGTTTTTATAAGAATAAGTAGACTAAATAGGAAAGTAGGTCTGTGCCCAGCAGTGGGATATTTACTGGCAATTATTACTGCTACTTCACGAATATAAACTGAATGGAACTCCAACCGTGCCCTAATGCAGAACTCTTGTTAATTGCACAATTGAACACAACTCAAGTATACGATGGCCATAAAAATAACAGTTTATGTTCTATAAATTTACAACTGCTTTACTACCATTTATAGCTCGCTCCCAAAAATATGTTGCACTCTGCTATTAGGAAACATTGATAGATTAGTTTCTCAATATCACTATCAAAGTTATTTATATTTAAATTTTATAACCAACAATTTAACTGTAGGAACGCATTTTTATATTAATTTATTATTCAAACTCACAATGATGAAATATTTCGAATACATCATATCAAAAAGTTTAATCAAACTATCAGTCAAAACTAAAATACGTTACGGAGAAAAGGCATGGGGATATTGAGCACAGTGATCTTCAAATACAGCTCTTATTTCTAAAGAAATAAAATCTATATTACACAATTTACAATTATGTTTTTACCTGCATGCTAGATAAAGATTGCATCAGTGATCATAAGCTATCATGCCCTAAAATAGATAAGTACAGGAAATTAAACATCAAAGTGCGATAAGGCACTTCGATTGATACTTTGTTTGTAGATGTAAACGTTACTTTATGCGTAACAGATATCAAATGTATAGACAGGTAACAGAGTAATATTGAATGTGGAAATGATTTTTTAACAAAACTAACTAATTACTGGGGAGATAGAAGAAATATAACAGATAAATAACACTATTATGAGGAAGACGATTTTACGATAAAAACGTCTTCATCAAGTAAACGAAAGTGCAAATAAAATTAATAATAATTTAAAGTAGAAAGATGTACATTCGAGGGGCATTGAGCAAAGAGACTCTAATTATAAATTAAATTCATTGTGTCATTTACTGCGCACTTTTGATTATCCAAAAAATTAGCGACACAGAAGTAAATATGCTTAAATTAATATTTGCCGAAGAACTGTTGATTTTAAAATGCCTAATGTTTGACGAATATTCGGGACATGTTTCAAAAGAAAAACACCGAGTACTTTTACTTTTGAAACATCATTGTGAAACTTATACGAATATACAAAACCTGACGTTATTTATTCAGTCGACGTTGAGAAATATAAACGACATCAGACAAACCGTTCGTAAATAACAACGAAAGAGACCGATTCAGTTTAAAAGACCATAGAAAATGGAATGACGAATAAGCAAAGTACAATTATGTTAATAGCTAAACCCCAGGCAGTTTCAAAGTAAAAGATTCCTATTTAGATAGAACTTTACGCAATAAGTCGGTGAAAGCAAAGCGAAATGAAGGGTTTGAGATGCTTAATACTTTATACTTATTACTGAATTTCTCTACTAAAGGTCTGGGAAAATAATTTATTTTGAATAACGATAAAGTCCTTTCACACGAGTGCCAGATCGTGGGGAGGCAATGAAATTGGATACCATGCTTGTTAGGAATAATGAAGACACCTTGTATTGAGCACGTGAGCTTTGAAACATATTTCTTATACTTTCGAATTTCACTCTACCTGAATTGAGCATTTCCCCGGACAGATAAAGACAGATCGGACAAATTCGCGTAAGGTTCTAAATATAGAACTTAATATTGTATCAGAGAAAGGGCAATAAATCGGAGAACTTATTACTGACTCGGTGACTTAGACGTTTGTAGGGCGGTGATTCGATTACTTCTACTTTTGAATAGGCATCTTTCCCCGCTTCCGCTGCTGGAGTGATCTGCAGTGTGAAAGCGCCATTCTATTACTCGTTAACGGTGCATACGTTCAAATGCAATGTCGGCAGTCAATTTATTACGCAAAGGTATCGCTAGTTCATCTGGTATTGCTATTGGAAGTACAAATGGGGGCTTGAAAGACGATCCATTGTGGGTACCAGTTTCAAATACAATGGATACTTTGATGATACCGTAGGAATGGAACTTCATCAGTACAAGCGATATAAATTGTATTGAGCAAGAAGTTTGGAATTTCAATAGTTTTTAATATCGGACAGTGATAAAAGAAGTCTTTGAAAGGTTTTATTAACGAACTCTCAATTGGCTGGTGAAACACGTGTTCTTTTAAAATTAGTCAAATTAATAAAACTCTTTTCATCTTAGCCGTTTTAGGGCACGCCATCAATTTAAAAGAACATGTCAATTTTTAAGAGGGAAACCTACGAAATGAAAAATACCGATCTCATTAAGAACACATAAATATCAAAATCGAGTTAATTTTACTTCACTTTTCACTTCTGAGTGTGATGTCGACTTAATCAGATGGCATAATTTCTTTTTGATCACGTTTGAGGTCAAATCGTGAAAGACGCCGCTAATAAAATCTAAGAAGAGGCTTGTTGGGAACAAATTTATTAGCGACAATATCGGCTTTTAACTGCTAGAAATGAAATATCGTATGATCACTATATTGAAAACTTTAAAACTGCATATTGATTGTATCATTAAGTTGAGATGTTAAATTAAATAAAGAGAAATAAAAATAAACTGGTTTTATGATACAGAATTGAATATTAATATCATTAGAATTGAGGAAACTATTGTATAAAATGCAGTAAAATACTCTTTCCATAACCTGCAATCAGACGTTGATATTATATAAACTTTTACTCCGGGTATCATTATAATTGACTTTATGACGCTACAATCATTACGGTTTAACATTATATATGTATTAATAGATACAGCACGAGAAGAACGATGTTTTGAATCTAATTTATTTGCCATTACAATATTAACAGTTTTTTTTCCTAATTTAAATATTTGCAACATATTAAGTAGCTTGTAATGTATTTATATGTTACGCCCACAAGCTAAAGCTCGAGGCCTTACAAGTCCAGGTCAAGAAAGCCACGTTTAATTTCCTTAACATGCCTCGACTGAATAAGTAGGAATTGTAAAAAGTTGTACGGAAAAACTGTACGCAATTGAAATTCCTCTAATTCTGCATAGTAACGTTGTATTATCCTAACTAATTCAATTACTTATTTTTTATTGTTTACGAGAAAGTATACGTATAACTATAGAAATATACTTTTTGAAGAGTTATCGAATCGTTCCTTTTATTTGTTTTGGTTACTAGTACAAGAAACCGCAGTTCCTTCTTTTTCAGCAAAATCAAATTTTCTTTAGCATTGATGCAAAAAGCCTAATTAATTTATTTCGATTAAACAAGTCCCTTTCTTCAAAATTTATAAATGTCAGAGGTGTTTTACATAACGCATCATTATGTTTCACTTTCCCGATACAAAAAAATCAATGACCTTTAAAAATTAAACGTTACGTCAGGAAATTGTGTGACAATGTGGTTATGTACTGTAAGATATGATACAGTTTCGTCACCTTCTGTATACTTGCTCGGTTACATCATTTACTTTCAGTTTTTGACTGCAGTTTATCAATTTTCAACGCGTAATTACCTACAACTTTTTCTGATATTTCGTGAAATTGATTTACCTTTAATGATCACGTTTTTGGGGTACTGTTCTCAAAGATATGACCAATTTGATTCGTCGTTTATAAGGTATTCTTGCATTTTAAATCGACTGTTTTAGTTTTACGCTTAACAAAAATACTTAATTGAACATATTTTTTGTTACATTTTGTGTAATTTATATAAATCGTTTTTTCAAAAATTTCTTGGCTCACTTCTAAATTTATGTTCTTTTACGCAGAATTCCTTTTAAACATTTGCCTTTACGAATAATTATAAAATAGAATCAGCAAACCGCAGATTTCTCTCCCATGAAATACAAAGCCATGTCCCTAGGTCTATTACAGTATAACAATAAATAACTCGGTACACTTTCGTAAATTATTAACAGAGAGATCAGATGAAACAAAATTAAGTTTCATTAATCCTTACTAAATGCGAACCCTTCGATAGGCAATCAATGGTTAATTGTCTTCTCCATAAATCTCCAATATACAGAACTTATAGCTAGACAAATTGCTGCATACATGATATTGGAGATAAGACTCTAAATCTATGATAAGAAGAACCTTTTTATAACGAATCAGGAATAATAATAAGACAAGAGCTAGAATTTTAATGCATTACGATCTTTGTCCGAAGTATAATCATAATTAGACTTTAAATTATTATGTATCTCGTAGGACTCCGGAAATGCTTGTTGTAAACCAATTTTCTTCATCAGACGTATGATCAGAAACTGTGTTTTGTTGTCACGAAACTTTTTTGATTAGTGAACAGTAAAGGAAAATACACTTTTGGTAGCAGTGAAATATACAAGATTTACAAGTTCAGTACTCAGTAGTGACGGTGAAGTAGATTTTAAAATTAATTTAATTATAGATGCAATAAATGAAGTAATTGAAACTAACTTTCAAATATATAAATCGAAAGTACAACTATAAACAACAAATAAAATAAAACTAAGAATAATCAATTCTATTTCTCCAACGACAATAGTAACAACGGAATCGAAACCATTTCAATTAGCGTGGGATCCGAATGCTATCACTGAGATATTTAATTTTGTCTGTGGAGCGACAGATGGTTTAATGGATGGACGTTTGCATGCAATTTTCATATTTAATGCTTTAGGATAACGTTCAATTTTGCTTGCATTATTGATTGTCGAAACTGCCGGTCTTTTTATGGAGTCCTTTTTTATGCCATTAACAGGTAGTAATTCTGGTGACGCAACCAGTATATCTGAAACTGTATTGTTATTGTACTGTGCTTCGCAAGATGGATATTTTTAATTGAAAATTTATACATGGATTTATTTTATGAGACTAGAATTTAATTGTTAATTTCAAATTTTTTACTTAAGTTTGTATTGACTATCTATTGGTTACTTATTTGTTAATTAAGATTTATAAAAGAATTTTATAAAAAAAGGAAATATTTAACTGTTAACCGCGAACAGTTTTTTTTTTATAAAGTGATTGAGAAACACTGGTTAATAATATTGATGAGAAAAAATGTATCATTTCATTTACTGTCTTTGCCTTGAATTTTGTTTCATTTTAATCACTGGTGAGTGAGCAAGACCGAAGGATCCTTCGACACCCACGTATAGGTTCGTGTATCCCGCTGTTCCTTAATGATTTTGTTTTAATTATTAATAAGAATGCATTCAAGAGGCCATGCATAATAATTAAATACGTGGAGTAACCAATAACTGAGTTACGATAACATTTAATGACAAACACGCTCCAATGGCCATCATTCTCAAAGATAATTGGAAAGAGCAGTAATAAAACTAATTACCAGGTTCAAGTCTCAAATGTCATATTAACCGAGTCTTGGGTTTCAATGTGAAGTCAAGGGCTGATTGATGTGACACTTCCCGTTAGGTGCTCACCAATATTTTATTATGAATTCCAGACAATCATCAAATCATATTTGACGATATTTAATTAAACATGTATAAAAGTATAAAAGACAATTTATTACAAAAGCAATATTGTATATTTATCATCACGTTTATGTAATTTCAAGGTCTTAATAAGAAAAGAACTCAATAACTCAATAAGGATGTAATAAAAAGAAAAGAAGAACTACAAGCTATAACGGTCAAAAAAAGATATACCGAGGGGAATCCATAAAAAGATCGAATCGCGATCGATATAGGAGCAAAAAACACACCAGACGCGAACTCAAACACCTGTCTCCAACGAGCCGACCCTTCTCTTACTGACCCTTTGCATGTAGATTGTACACACAAAAAATATGTGGTACTTGATACTAGCCTGTTCATTAAAGTTAGACCTCGATCGATAGTCATGTTGGACAATAATTCAATGCTGTTACGAACTCATTAGTTTGTGTATTGAATATTGTTTGAAGCGTATAAGTAGGAAAGATATTTTGAGATTAAATGGAACACCAAATTAATTATAATTTATTTTAAAACTATTTAAACAATTTTAAAATTACCCGCAATTATTATTTTTGGTAACTTATCTCTTATAATTTTACATTTTTTTGCAAGTCTTATTTTTAGAAGTGGTATAGATACTTCGTGACAGAGCAAATATTTGCGAGTAATTAAAATCGCTCAGGTATCATGTTCATTACGTTTCTAAAATTACTCATTAACTTTGCTTTTAATTCCCTAGAATGGTTTAAAGAATTTTATCAAATTTTAATCATCTATTGTAAGTTCCTCAAAATAACATTTTAATTGGAACTGTATTTCATCATAAGATTTCTATAAAGCACATCTGAGTTAAGGTTCGTTGAACTACACGCTAATTTAGCGAGCAAACCACCACGTCCAGGTGTGTAATTACACCATTTATAGTTTCTAGTGTTAATTGTTGTGTTATACCGGTTTCTTGTTCCCATACTGGAACATATCCTACTTTGGAACCGAAAGGGTAATTTCGATTTGTACTATCGCCTTTTTTAGAATTATGTAACAGAATTTTCTTTCTCCTGTATTCCATTCTCTTATCAATTAACACAATTGCTTGCCTAAATTTAGTCAGAGTTTAAACGAAAGTAAAAACAATGCCCAAATTAGACTTGACTTAAATAGTTCGATATTCTTTTATACTTTTTTACTTTACACCAATCTACGTCTGGTACCAAATAAGAATGCTGTTAACGTTGCTAGTCGGCAACGGCTTTATAATAAAAAATTGGTTTCGTTTTTTTTTCTCGTCTAAGAGTACTATTTACTATGATGCGTTTGATGGTTCTTTAATGATCGATTTTTATGGAACTTTCACTATTGTGTTCTTTGATCTTTCAATAGTCTTAGAAGCCGGTTCGGTAAAACTAATTAGGTTATCCAAAAAATAAGTTAGCTGTATATTTAGCTTCTACATGACCTTATTTAATGTATATAAAGTTGCGAGTAGCACGTAGTATAAGTCTTGCCGGAAGGCATTCAAAAAGCATGGTAAATATTAGGGAAACAATTAGTGACTTTTCCATTTCAAACTTCGGGTTCTATTTGTATTTATTTAGGGACCGTGTCTTCATTTGCTTCCCGAATGACTTCTTCATAAGAACAATGCTTACAGTACTGATAGTTATATCCACTTTCAAGATTGTCTTTTACGCTTTTATGATCTTGTGTTGGAAACATAAACTTTATTTGTATTTCTCTCAAGCTGTAGGAATTAAGTGTGTATTATTTTTTATCATTTAAAAAGATAACAATTTAAGTTAGATTCATGTAATGTTAAAAAATAGCACACAATAAAAAGAAGTTGTTATTCAATTATTTTACCGGTAACTATGTCACGCAATTTTAAGAAATTTGCTATCTTATCGATAATCTTTTTCGATAAAAGTGAATTGTTGTACAATCAAAACACATAAATGCAGAACGTGTAAGGTTATAAAACCTTGGAAAAGTCCATGTGCTAAATTCATAGAGACATCTTTACGTAAAATCTAACGCTCGTATTGATGTCAACCTTCAGAATATTGCCTCTAAAACCTTTTATCTTTAAAGTTTGAATACATTTTACTTTAAAATTGATGGATTCGTTGCAATCAACCACGAATATGGTATATTTGAAGGAATTGTCTTTACAACATTGTGTAAGATGGACGAAACAGTTTTGTGTTGAAATTTGTTTGTTTTCTGTTACATTAGAAAGCAAACCAAATGGTAGAGTTTTATATTACTTACAAAAAACTTGTATTTTTAAACAAGACAGTTGTACCTATGAATCGGGAGTAATTCTGACGCAAGTATATCCACCAATCCTATTAAAGTAGTGTGGAGATTAAGCTCCTAACCTTCTCCTTAATAGGAAAGGACGCCTTTTCCTAGCACCGGGACATTTACCGGCTGTTACAGCACAATAACATTCAGTTTTAAATAAGCTCCATTCTACAAGCTGCAAACTCTACATTTTGGACATCTTACGACACAAGTTTAAAATAAATTCTCGGAGATATGGAAATATCATTTACATGTGAGTCTTGTATCAGATTTATATCTTTACTCAAGAGATAAGCACTAAACATACTATCAATAGCTTTATCGAAATCGATCATGATCGTAACTTTGCTTTTCATCAAACCGCCATTTTAATTACTTTTAACATTTGGAATTTTTATGCTCCAGTCCTGTGCTAAAATATGCACCGCCCGCATTGTATCATGGGGTTAACGATCCACCATCCTGTCTATGACCTTTGCATTAATTATGAATATAACCTTTATCTTCCACATCTTTGGTGACAGTTTCAAATATTATGCCATGATGCGTTATAATTGGTACTGTGTCCTTCTAAGAAGCCTTTATCTTGTTTATATTTATCATTAACATTCATATAAATATTTTGAGCATTTGTGCCACAAAGCAGTTTAACAGGTAAGGATTAGTCTGATAATAAAGTATTCTGAGAAATAAGTTAAATATAGCATTCGAAGTAGGAATACCATAGGTCAGTAATTTACAGTTACAGTTCGTATTATCTTTATCCGTTATATCGTATGTTAGTAATTTTTTGTATAATTCCCAAGATTTTATTAAATTCTTTATTTTCTTTCTTAAATTCTACAAAAATTATATCTTAACAATTATCTCAGTATGAGTCCAATGAAATGGCCACAAAGTTATCGTGTAAAGAAACTTAAGACTATCGATTTTCAGTTGTTCCAGTTACGGAACTCCCCATCAGTCTCACCTCATTACCCTTCAAAAAATACAAAAGGGTGGTGCTAAATATGCTCACAAAGGATCCTTTTAAGTTAATCAGTCGACCACACAAGATGTTCACGCCATTGTATCACTAAGCTGCCATTATGAAAAGGTTATCAAAGATTACAATGTAAAAAACGTCATTAGCTATAAATACTTCGCGTTAATAGGAAATAAAGATAAATATGGAGAATAAATTGTAATTTAAGTCAATTTGCTTATCATCGAAAGAGATGTGTCGATTACCGAAGCAATTATAACTTTTAATACAGAAGCAGATAATCTGAGAATTTTATCAGAAGTAATGGTTGAACTCATTTTATGATGTGGATAATAAAATCAAGGTCTGAATATATGTATTGGAAACATTTGCTCCAATAACGTCTACAAAAAATACCATTATAACAACGTATTATTGAATAACAAATATACATTTCAAAGTAGACGAATAAATATCCTTAAATGCTAGATCGAATATTCCAACAGTGAACATAATAATCACAAACGTTATCTATGACATGAACATACAAAGATATTGAATTATTGACATAGTTATAGGAGTAGAGGCTACACGTTCGTGCGTTCTTGAACGTTGGGAACAAAAAATAGTCGAACAAACAGACAGCCACTTGTAACTCGAAGTCGGCCATCTAGCATTCAAACGATATGAAACCGACAATAAAGTTTCTCTTTTATTAAAACCACTTTTATGACAGGTAGCGTAATCTGAACCATTAAATTAATCAAAGAAAACTGCTTTTGTTGTTATCAAAATATCCTCTTAAATCCCATTCGAAGCCAGTGAAAGCTTGAAACGCTTAGCTCCGGATTATGCTTCGAATTACGGCAATTTAACCGTATTTTATCTGACTTTACTTGATCAAATACGTTATTATTTTTATTGCCTTTTAAAATTGGAAAGCTTTACTAAAGGTCGTCAGGTGCAGTCGAACGGACAAAATATTTTAAATTAACATGTCAATACACCTACGCGTTGCGAAACATGTTTATCATAATCTTAATAAATATTCTAACTTATTTAAAGGCCTACAGGAATAATAACGGTAATAAACTATGGGTTTTGATGAACAAAACTTATAGTAACGATAGGTGGTTTTATATTTCTGCATAAATGTACGTAGTGTTTCAATCTTGAACCCAGGTTATTCGTATATCACGATAATTTGATTACTAAATACTTGTTTAAATAATTTAATAACTTACCTCGTAAATGTTTTTGTTAATCTGCATTCGATTTCACGAAAAGGTTAAAACGTAGAAGACAATAATGTAATTGTAACCTATCCAACTCAGGCATATCGTGTACAAGATGATAATACACATTATGCACAAAATCAAGATAAACGACAACAAAAACTGGTTTACACTAGCCTTGAATAGCCTCAAAAGAATTTTATACAGCGAATTCTAAAAAAGGCAAGAAACAGTTAAAAGGCGTGAAATCGTCCGAATTTAGTAATAAAACGAACATTTAATAGGATCAAGCTCATGATACTTGCAAATAAAAACACATAGATTTACTACTTTTAGACGCTAAACAAAAAAACTAACCAAGGAAATATGCTACAGTTATTTCTTAAATGATTTGAATAAAAATGTTAAGTTTGTTATTTCAATTCAGAGTGCATGATAGCTTGACAATATTGATGGGTAATCAATCAATTCTTTGTTATAATAGCTGTTATTAATGTGTTTGAACATGATGTTATAGCTATAAAAGTACATGACAATATAACTTTGATATTATTGAAGAATAATGATAAATAGGTTCTAGTATCTTAGACAAATGTATTTGTTGTTGTAGATATTCACACCATACATCTTAGAGGTCATTAACGAGTCCAGACGTCGAGATAGTACCGCTCGGATTGTTTATACTGTTATGTATTTGGGTCATCATTTCGTCAGCAAATGTCGAGAATTGGTCCAGTAATATTTCATTTCCACTTTTCAACAATTCCACTTTGGAAAGTACTATTGAAGATTCACTTTACGTAAAATGATCAAAATGTTTGGATACCAACTACATAGGTAGGTATTATATAAGTCTTTAAGTTGAGTTTATTTTTTACTATTGTCAACAATTTTTCATGTTGAAGTTGAAGATTCCGTTCTACATTGTTTAAATGGAATTTCATCCTTTTTTTCGATTTTCGACGTTATTGTAAACAGTGCATCGCATACCGCATAGGCAGACGAACCCACACAGTTGCAATATAATGACTCCTGCGCACCTTTTCCAGAACCTAACATTAGAGGGAGACGAAAGTACTGGTCCTTTGTAGCCTCTGGGCAAAGCGAGAAGATTGCTAGCTTTAGTTTTTATTGATATATTCTTTGCTTTTTCTTTAGCTGTACCTTTGTTTATGGTGCTATAATAGAAATAAATGGCGTAATGTAGGTGTCTTAATTTATGTAATTCTTCTGACTCAGAGTTTTAAATATAAGATTACTCATTGACGTACTCCTCCGCTTTGGAAAGATTAGCCATGCTTTTATGTGAAATGTGATGAAATTCCCATAAGGTTTTTAGGGTACATAAGGAAACAAAATTTAGGTCTAGATGTATAAGTTTATTAGTTATAATTATTATTGTTCAAAATTGTTTATTTTGAATTATCAAATCACTATTAATAGCAACGATTGATTAATGCATTTCGACCAATCTATATTTCGTTATCAATTACATAAACAATAAATTCGATCTATAATTAAATATCTCGATGTATCAATAAATTTTAATGTGCTCTAATCAGAACACTTGTGAACTTTATTTGTCAGTCGTTAATAGCTGTCTCGCCACATCTTATCATTTGAGGCACGTAGCTTCCTCGATATTCCTATCAGCTATGCACAAACACCTAGTAAAGTACATAGCATCAAACTCAATTAACATTCCTAATAAAATATACTCTGAACAAAAGTGAGACACAAAAACTCACCTAGACAGCTGAGATTAATTTTCTCATCCACGGAATCATTATCATTAAAGTACTCCAGCTTTTTCGAATTCATGTTTCCAGCACTAAGTTAAACATAACACTTAAAGGTTACACACGTCTGACACAGCACTTTCACGCACGATTTTATTTCAAGTTTTACTTATTTGAACGTGTTTATTAAAGTTATAGCGGTTATTTCGAATTTCGTTTGCGCGGCGCGCGCGCTGACGTCCTGCGCGGCCGGAGTCACCAACGCGAATGAGATTGAATGAGTGACGCATGACGCTACACACACACAGACGCGCTAATCTGATTAGAGTGCCCTTTGCGATTATTGTTCTATTTTCTATAAGCGTGCCATTGTGAATGAACGAATTTATTGTTTTCCTGAACAGCCGCGGTTATGCCATAAACTATTGTTTTAACTTTTTTTTTATTTCGACTTGGTACAATAAAGCGTGCGGATGAAAGTTCGACGCTGATTTATAAGGGTAATTATTTGATAAAGCGCTAACTGCATTTTACTTACGCAGTGTTTTATTTTTGAAAAATTGAATTAAGAGTGTTGTTGATTTTTTCAAAGCTAATTTTTAAAGCCAATAGGTATTTATAAGTAATAATCATGTGCTATAACTTATAATGATTATTAAATAATAGCCTACGTTAATATTAACCTTTCAGTTAATTACTATTATTTTTCACGTTTATTACCTAATTGTACTAGCGTTAAATTAAAGATATTTGTAGAATATATTTTAAAAGTATTTTAAAACATTTTGTAGTACTTAAGAATTAAGAAGAAATTTAAGAAGGCGCGTAGGTACATCCCAATATGACAAAATATTGCTAATAGCACTTTTTGGGCTTAAAATATAAACAATCAATTTAGTGTTTTTTTAATAATATAGTTGTGTACAATACGTCTCATTACAAACGTAATAAAAATACGAAGAACATAACAAGACACATTAACCAATTCAATCTATATGTCAGAACGTGTGAAAGTCTATGTTTAAAACAAAATTAACCGGTATTGTTGCTTCTAAAAATAGTAACCACGAGCCAAAGATGTAATATATCCAATAATAGCCCTTAAAGATATATCAATAAGGGTCATAACCTTATCATGATGTACGTGAGGGATGGTATG
>DVWM01000132.1:0-13537 GCA_018235105.1 Junonia coenia | reverse complement strand
AAAAATGACAGATTCGAAATTCAAATGTAATATTTTTTTATAATTAAGTGTAACAGTATTTATGGCCAGACTAAGTACTTTATATTGTTGTATTTTGTTTAAAATTATACATATTTACGTTGCAAGAAATATCGATTTTCAATCTTCATCTGAACTTAGGGTTCTAAGAATAGAGGCATGACTTCATGTTTATATTCAGATAAAGCTAAGAAAAGTGATATACTATGGTATAAACTGGAATGATTTTAAATATATTTATCTTCATATAGAAAACATTTAAAATTAGCTCTCTATTAGATTAAGCTAATGGCAATAAGTAACACAATACAAAAGATGTAAACATTTTTCTTTTTTCATTTTTCAGGAGGGCATAACAATTCTAGTCAAGTGTGAGGAGGCAGCTGTTCTCTTGGAGCAGAAGATCATGGAGTTCCGCCAGGAGTCTGAGGTGCAGGCGCTTCTGAAGGAACTTGTGGCGATTAAGACGAGAATCGCCAAGTTGCTACTGCAAGCACGCCAGGGGTTGACCACGATCCAGGTAAGCAAGGTAATTATTACTATACTTGACAAAAAATTAAATAAAAAAAAGTATAAGTGTAATCGCAGATTATTAATACGCCGATATTCCAACTTACAGGACGCGAAGGTACAATTAGCACGTCAAACAGAAGAAATCGAGGAACAAAAGCAAAAAATAGCCAAACTGGACCGTTGGCTCGAAGAGATTAATAACGATCTCAAGGAATCGATTAAACAGTCGGACGTGTTAACTGAGGATGATATTGTAAGATATATAGAAATATATGAAAGATACATAAGGGAGTATGAAGAGTACGAAATTATATTAAAGTCTATTATTGTGATAATTCGTGAAGATTCTAGTCAGTTGAAACAAAATTTAAATACGACAATGAAAACGTTGGTGGAAACAAAAAATCTAGTCATTATAGAAATAGAGAGATTGAGACAATTGTTAATTCAATTGAGAACCGCTCCTGAGGTCGTGGAAGAAGATATATCTCAAACAGACAGAACAATCGATTCTACTTCTATGCCAGAAGAAGTCGTATCGCCTCGTGATCATGAATATATTCAAGAACAAGTAGTTAAAGAACCTGTTATTGAAAAAGTAGAAACTGTCATTTCTAAGGCTGAGAGTGAACCCAGCAAACCCAGCAAAGTTGAAACGCAAATTGAAGAACCTAAGATCCGCGAAGAGAAACAAGTTAAGCCAAGTGCTACAATTGAGACGCAGACTGGTAAGAGTCTTTTGTCTGAGCCTCCGTCCGTAACCGACAAATCTGTGATATGCAAACCAGAAGACAAGATCATGCAAGACGTTTCAATAACTTGTGCACCGCCACAAGAAGTAGAAGTCCAAACGAGTGAAACAAAATCACCGGAAAAAGAGATACTTGAAAATATACAAGTGACACAAACGATATCTGATGGCCATGAGACCATCGAAATTGCCAGTCGACCAGTGACAAGAGATCCAAAGATCGATGAACAAACATTATTCGTAGATGCTCAATACAGAGATGATGATGTCCATAAAGATTCCAAACTTAACATTACACACAGCTTACCGCAGTCATTTGAAACTGTCATGGTTGAACCAGATGAAACAACTACAGAAGTTGTCGTTGATGCTGATGGTACTAAGAGGATAATAGTAAAGAAAGTAAGAAAAACTTTGGTAACACGACAGCAAATAGTTCAACCTCACCAAGGTATTGAATTTGATATCCCTGAGGATCAATCATTCTCACAGTTGGTACTCAAAGACGATACAGGTTCCAGTACCAGAGTGTTAGAAGATGGTGGTACTAGATATATTCAATATCAAACTTCTGATGGACAAGTGATATCTGGATTACCGGGTAGTGAAGTTACCATTCAAGAGTTTACATCACGACCTGATATGATTATTAAAATGGAAAAGGGAATGAAACCTGAAGAGATTCTTCAACTCGCTGAAGGTGATATACCAACTCACATTCAAACATCTTCATCAAGTGTTACGGCCGTTGTTCAGCAAGTAACCAAACGGATCGTCAAAACTAAACGCCGCATTATCCGACGAGTTGTCATAATTGATGGTAAGGAACACGTCACGGAGGAAGTCGTCGAAGAACCTGATAATGTTGAAGTATTTGAAGAACAAATTCCAAGAGTGTCCATCAATGTGAAAGAAGGTGAAACGATTGTCGGTGAACCTGATGATCAAGATAAGCCATCATTCCCTCCAAGTTCAGGAAAAGGTGATAAACCTGATGACACGGACAAAGATACTAAAAAAGGCGATGAAAATAAATTTGATGAACTAAAAACTTCACCAAAAGAGCAACCAGATATTAAGGCAATACAGGACAAAACACAATCGCCAAAAGAACCAGGTTCCTCACAAGTAGCCGATTTACAAACGCTAACAAAGGAATTCTTACAAAGAGAAAGTGAAGAAAGGAGAAATGTAACATTTTCAGATACACCGGCTAAAGAAGTTGTAGTTACAGAAACTATTTATCCAAGCAAATCAGAAATTTTGATTCATACAACACCTCAAGGTGAAATAGAAAAGTTGTCAGATGGTGACATATCATTTATTACTAGTGGTATGCATTCAACAGTAGAAATGAGTTCAACTAATGTTGCCACAGTTGTACAAAAGGTAACAAGAAAAATAACGAGAATGCGAAAACGCATCATTAAACACATACAAATTATTGACGGAAAGGAACATGTGACGGAAGAAGTAATTGAAGAACCGGATGAAGTGGAAATTGTCGAAGATGAACCAAAAGTATCACAATTTGTGCAAGGCCAAGGAGAAACACATACCAAGCGTATTAAAATAATACGTCAAGTTCACATCATCGACGGTAAGGAACATGTCACAGAACAGATTGTAGAGGACCCCGAAGACGATGATAACTTAACCTCTGAAACTACTAAAGATCCTACTCATGATTTGAATATTACAGAGGTTGTTGAACAAGACGTTCCTGTTAAACCTACAGATGAAATAGCGAATGTAGGAAAACAAGATCAAGATATTAAAGAATTAACTAAATATCTAATTGAAGGCGAAATTGGCCATTCGAAAATATTACAAACACCAGAGAAAGTTCCTAAACAGGAAACCGAAACAAAGTCTGAACCACAAAGTGCAGACAAACCACTAGTAGAACAAGATAATAATCTTGATACATTTAACGAAACCCATTCTCGTACAATATTAACTAGAACTAGAAAGCGTATTATAAAACATATTCAAATCATTGATGGCAAGGAACATGTAACTGAAGAAGTTATTGAAGAACCTGAAGATGTTCAAGTAATTGAACACGAACCAAAATTATCACCAATCGTCCAAGATCAAGGAGAAACTCAAGTCAAACGTATTAAAATAATAAGGCAAGTTCATATAATCAATGGAAAAGAACATGTTACGGAACAAATCGTAGAAGACCCCAAAGATGATGATCAATTTATTTCTGAATTTGCAAGTGTTCCGAGTCAGAAACCAGAAATCACGGAAGTCGTTAATCAGGAAACTCCTAATAAACCTACTGATATTACTACGAATAAAGAGCAAGACAAAAATATTACACAGCTAACTAAAGATTTAATTGAAAGAGAAATTGATCACTCAAAATTATTACAAACACCAGAAAAGGTTCTAGAAAAAGAAATTCCGACTGAATTTAAACCATTAACCAAACCAGAACTAAATGAAGATGATAAAATAGTTAGTGATGCCATCAATGAAACACATACGCGTACAATATTAACGAGAACAAGAAAACGCATTATAAAACATATACAAATTATTGATGGTAAAGAACACGTGACAGAAGAAGTAATAGAGGAACCTGATGATGTTGAAGTAATAGAAGGCAAACCAATGTTGCCACATACCATTCAAGAAGAAGGAGCTAAAACAAAGCGGATAAAAATAATACGCCGAGTACAAATTATTGATGGTAAAGAACATGTTACAGAAGAAGTCATTGAAGATCCAGATGATGAATATATAGCAGACTCCACCGTCATAGCTTCAGTAGATGTTCAATTGGACAAACCTGAAGCGACACCAATCAAGGAGAAGGAAATAATTCCTAGCATTTCTGACAGTAAAAAACCTCCTACGTTCGATATAAATGTAGATTTAATCAAAAGCGAAACTAGTAGACCTCAAGAATTGAAAGTGTCTACAGAAAAAGACAAGTCATTAGAACCGAAACAGTTAATTGATAGTGACACCATTGCTGATGTTCCTGTGTCACAGCAAAGTAAGGAGGAGCCTGCAATTATCGATGAACCTGTTAAAGTTACCAAAACTGTAACAGAATCTATACAAACTATCGATAAACCTCTCAAAACTACAGGAGATAAAACTTTCGAAGATCAACCCGAAATTCATTCGGAAGACAAAGTAAACAATCTTGTAACAGATATAACAAAAGACCTACGTCCAAGTGATATTTCACGACAACTAATCGAAAGTGAATCTAATCATTCAACTTTGTTGATATCTACACCAAAAGTGGTTACTCAAGAGGTTATTCAAAAACCAGATTCACAAAAGCCCGAAATAGATAAAATTACTCTTGAACATCACGAAAAATTACATCCACAAGAACCACAATTAGATAAAAAACCAGAGGAATTAGACGTCCAAAAGAAACCTCAAGAGACTCCTATTGTTTTGAAAGATGAGATCATATCAGCAGTCCCAGAGGGTTCTGAAACAATAATCACAACTACAACATCAACAATCGTATCAAAAGATACGTCCGTCCAAAAAGTAGATCATGAACCTCCTGTGGTTTCCAAGGTAATTGTAGATGATAAGCCACAAGTGGAGTCTGTTGTTGAAGTACCAAAAGATATTATTGAAAAACCAAGTGATCGAACAATGCAACCTCAAGACCCAGTTTTAATAACTAAAACAGAAACAGATTCTTCTGGTGATAAAATTAATATTGAACTAGAAAAAGAAAAAGAACAAAAACCAAAATCGACCACTGATGTTCAAGAAAAACTACCTTTAGTAGAAGATGTGAAAGAGTATATTCCTGACACAACTGTCACAATTTCGGCAGAGGAAAATATATCCAAGTTAGATATTACAAAATCTGATGAGAATGTTAGAAATGTTCCAGAAACTGAAGAGGGTATTGTTAAACCAGTTGAGCAACCAATTGATAAATCCATATTTGATATTAATAAGAGTTTTATTCAAACTGAAATCGACCATATCCTAGTAAAACAAAAACCGAATGAACCGTCAGACAAACAAATAATTAAGGAACATGAGAAAGTGAGTCCAAACGATCTGGGAATACCTTCTACATTAGAACCTAATATCCAAGAAGAGGCCCCTAAATATAGCTCATCGCCCGTTAAAACTGAAGAAATAGTTGCTTTAGAAGAAAAGTCAGAGGTACAAGCTATCAAAAAAGATGACTATATAAGCAAAGAAATAGAAGTTATCGATATAACTTTAGATGAAAAGCCTTTCGATCAAATTACCAGCCCAAAAGATCGTTCTCTTATTGACAATACACGCAGACTCATCGAAAGTGAAGCTGAATATTCACAGATCTTTGCAGAAGAAATTAAAAAGGCGAAAGAAACCAAACCCTTGGATATACCAGAAACTATTACTTCAGAAATACATTCACAGAAAATGTCACCGGATGATGTAATAAGCAGTGAAATACAGCAACCCGAATTCGACATCAAAACTTTAGATCACCCTGAACCAAAAGAAGTGAAGGAGACGAAAGAAAGATTGCCTATAGAGATTGTAAAATCTGTTTCTAAGGAAACTTTACCTGATTCTACTCCAAAAGAAACATCAAATGTAGAATATTTAAGTAAAGAAATGGAACAATCTTTAGTACCAGAACAAGAGCAAATTACAGGAAATATAATTAAAACTATTACAAGAAAACGTATTGTAAAACATATACAAATAATTGATGGCAAAGAATACGTTACGGAAGAAGTCATAGAAGAACCAGATGAAGTGGAAATATTAGAAGGAGAGCCAATTACTATTCAAGATGAAGGTATTAAGACGAAAAATATTAAGATTATACGCCAAGTGCATATTGTAGATGGAAAAGAACATGTCACAGAACAAGTTATTGAGGATTCAGGTGACGAATATATACCAGATACCACCGTTACAGCTAATATTAACTTACAGCTAGTAGATTCAAGTATGACTAAAGATCAACCAAAAGATACTGTTACAGGTATATCAAAAATAGAAGAAATATCAGCAAAACCGGAGGTGTTGAAGGATACTTATAAAGTCGACTATGACATATCATCTGATACTCATTTACCAAAAGAAGTTATACAAAAGGAAATAAGTGATGTTAAAGATGCTGTTACAGTCAGAGAATTAGAAGATCATGTCGATGAACAACCACCTGTAATTGAATTTAATAAAGTTTCAAATCTTGCTGTCAGTGACGATGTATTAGTTTCTACTCAAGAAAATCCTAAAAACATTAAAGATATTACAGGAGAGTTTTTGACTCAAGAAATCTATAAAGTCACGGATATTTTAAAATCAGAGAAACCAGAAGAGAATGTTACTACTCAAGACAAAGAGGACAAGGCTCAACCCGAGGAACCAGTTATTACGCCTCAAATACTTGATACTAGTGATAATAAAATAAGTAAAGAAAAACCTGATAAAGTATCTTCCGAAGAAACATACATCGAAGAGTTACAACCTTCACAATCTCCAATCGACAAGGTAGATGTCAGCATGCCGTCCGTAAGTCACCTTGAAAGTACAATAAAGCCACTTCATCCTCCACGTCAGTCGTCTATTCAAGTAGAGCCTGTAGAAACTGAAACCGTAATAAGTGAGTTTGACATCGATAACGAAAGTAAACAACCTGAAATTTCCTATGTTGAACAATTTGAATCTGTCCCGCAATATTCACCTGATGTTGTGGAAAAAGATTTATCAAGTGATCTAATTTCTGCGGAGAAACCAAAAGATACTGAAGAATCTTCTGTTATTATAGCTGCTCCTATAAAACTAGACACAAAACACGACATTACCGCTTTTATAGAGTCTGAACGTTTGAATGCAGATACAAGCATTTTACTAGACAGTTCAAGATTACCCAAAACTGAGAAATCTGAGGGTAAAAATGCTGAAAAATCATTACAGACAAGCGGGATTGAAAATAATATTGAACAACTCAAGGAACCTACTAAGCCATCACAAACAATTGACATGACGATGTCTCTTTCAAAAATAGATACGACAAAGAAATTTGAACCGAAAATTGAAATGGACGTAAAAATAGAAGAGTTTGAGAGTGATAAGCCCTCTTTTGTCAAAAAAGATATCAGGGCTAATTTGCCAGCTGAAATTATTACTATTGATGAACATCCTAAAGAAGAAGTACGTGATATAATTCAGGAAGACGTGCCAGAAACACAGGCAGTACTAGTAGAATCTATAAGTGAAGAGCCGAAAGTTGATCATCCTAAGGAACCAGTAGAGACCATTGATCGCACCGAATCTTATATTGAAATAGACAAGAGTATAGATGGTACGGAAAGTTCATCATTGAGCCATTATGTTCAACTTCAAACTCCGACATCGGATGAATCTCCAAAGCCAACAGAAAATGTATTAGAAACAACTGTGGTGTCAAAGGATATCAGTGATGAACCGTTATCTACAGAAACTGAACAAGTCACCGAGAAAGGTTACGAACCTGAAGATGTTTCAATACAAAAGGAGCCAGTTGTGGAAAAGAGAAAGAAGCATAAAAAACGAAAATCTCACGCAATTAGTGAAGAAACAGCGTATCCTAAACAAACTACAACTGAAGAAGATACAGCAATATCAACACCCGTAGAAATGGAAGAGCCAATTCCACATAGGAAAATAAAGGCTAAGAAAGGTAAGAAAAAGACTCCTATCCCTGACAAATCGCCTGAAGAGGGCGAAGTAATAACACCAGAACCAAAACCCGAGAGTCCGAAAGTTGGAAGTGAAATTGTTACCTCATCACCTCGCGAGGAATCTTATCATACTATGAGTGAAACTTCCGATGTTAACACAGTAAAAATTGTCGAAGAATGTATAGGTAGTAGTCCAGAAGTAATTCAAAAGGAAGTTACTACCACTGTAACTTACCCGGTTCCTATCGTTGAAGAAATTGCTACAAGTGAATATTCGGTTCAAACATCACCGGAAGTAGTTGAAGTTGAAAAAGAACACGAAACAGAAACTCCCAAAGCGGAGATGATCGATACCGAATTACAAACATCTCCTACTTCAGTGAAAGAAATACTAACTCAAACTACACCTGTAGAAGATGTTGAAGTTCACACACAGACATCGGAAGATATAAAGATTATTGACAAGGTGGATGTTTTAGATTCACAAGTGCAGACAAGTCGCACGGAAACACCTGAAGAAATTATCACAACGGAAGTCACCACACAAGTTATCCCAAGAGATATACAGAGTCCCGATGACAAATTTTCACAGACATCTTCTCCTATAAACGAAGAGAATAAGGTAGTGGAAAAGGATAGTCGTGATATGCAAACTTCACCCCTACCACAAGTACAGAAGGATGAAAAGAGTACAGAAATTGTTATAGAAACGACAGAGACTGATATACAAACTGTAAAACAAGATGTAACAGACCAAGAAACATCAACATCACCCGTCAAAGTTAAAGAATTAACGGAAATGAGCATTCAAACGCCTGAAGTTCCTCTTACAGACACGTACACCCAATCTGATCTGTCTCTTGGTGACATGGAGACTTATAAAGAAAAGAGTCCACGCTTACCTGACTTGGACGTCACATCTAAAGTTGTAACAATAGATAGTTCTCAACAAACAACACCAAGAAATGAATATGTTGAGAACAAACCAGAAATCGATGCAACGAAAAAAGAAATAATAATGATAGATAGCACGCAACAAACTTCACCAAGAATTGAAAGGGATATTAAGTCACCAATATTGTCTACGGATTTCATTAAAAACGAGGTAATAACTGTCGATGGTGCTCAACAAACAACACCTAGAGATTACGTTGAGGTAGATAGACCAAAATCACCAGTAAAATATACTGATACTAATATAATAACTGTAGATAGCACTCAACAAACGTCTCCGAGAGTATATTCCGAGGATTCAATATCCACATCTACCGATGAACCATATGAAGTTCATTTACGAGCCCAAATCTCTATTCCACGATCAACGGATGAATTTATTGAAAATGAACGTCAAACAGGACAAATTCCACAATATATTCCTAAAGAGACTAGTAAGCAGAAGAAACGAAAACCTAAGAAAAAGGCTGAATCACCATTACAATCGCCTAGCAGTCTATCAGATCCTATCAATGCTGAATTATCGTTTTCAGTAACACCGACAAGTGATGATTTATCTAGTAAAGATACGTCTTCTATAGATGAAGGCATTTCGCAATTAGCTAGTCCTGTTTATCCAAATCAACAAGAACTGTACATAACAGCATCTCGGCCTACCTATTCCGACGTTGTTCAAAGATCAAAATCAAAATCACCTTCTCCAAGTAAGACCATATTCACGCCTAAAGTTGGCAAGGCGAGATTGATTAATACTCTTGAAAAGCGAACACAGTACCTTAGCGAACCTCAAAAAATGTCGGATGACGCATTGACTGTTGCACTTATTGAACCTTCTGTAGAGAAGTCTTATGACTTGGTTGTTAATAAAGAATTGGAAGAGGTTAAAAGGGCAATCAAAAATAACGACCCAGCTAAAGTGGAAAAGAGTATTATCGTAGTAATTGAAACAATTTCAATTTGGTTGGAGGAGATTCAATATAAAATTCAAAGACAAGCTATAGAAGGAGAGAAGCCGGCAAATGATACAGAGCGCGTGAAAGCGTTAGAAAATTATATTCAAGGACTGAAAGAAATAATATATGTAACAGAAGTGAACGAAGAAATTATAACTTTAATTGAAACATTAACACGCCAAATACAAACAGTAAGCCACATAAGAAATCGAACGTCGGAAAAAGTAAAGGAAGATGAAAAAGAGTGGAACAAATTTTTGTCGGACGTTGAAAAGTTAAGTTCATCGGTAGATAAAGTTAAAGTAACATTAGATGATCTAATTATTTCGGAAAAACCCACACAACAGAAACTCGACAATCTCGATGAGATCGAAAAAGATAATGTTAACAACCTAGATTCAACTAAGAAGCTATTCCAAACCTACCGCAGCTTTATAGAAACAAATCCGAAGAGAGAATGTCCTGCAAAACTGTTTAAACTTGATGAAGATACCAAACAAATAGAAAATTCGATTAATACTGAAAGAGACCGGCTTCTACAACTAACATCTTTGGCCGAAGAATACGAACAAACGTTGCAGGACTTTGGACAAATTACTGATGTTGCGGAGGCGTTACTTGACGGAAAAATAATAGTGTCCAATTTAGACCACCTTTATGAAGAAATACAGAAACATAGGAAATTCTTTGTAAACTTAAGCCATTGCAGAGCGATACTCGAATCGCTGGAAGATAATTTGGACACGGAAACAAGAACTAAATATTCAGCTCTACACCATTCGTTACACGATAGAGCGACAATAATAATTGATAGAGCCGCTGGTCGTGCGCAGCAAATGACCTTAGCTGCGTCAAGGTGGAGTGTGCTCGATCAAAGCATGAAAGAAGAACAACAATGGCTTACAGTAGCTCAACAAAGAATTCCTGACCTCTCGAATGTGACATCTATTGACCACGAGCAATACATTAATCTGTACCAATCCATCAGTCTTGATGCATCGCAGCATTACGCAAAAATGTTACGTTTATTATCAATCACAGAAGGACTTCAAGGTTTGATCGTTTGTTCGGGACTTGAAACGGAATGTTCAGTCGCACTCGATACTCTACTCAAACTTCAAGAAGACGTCGATTCAAGATTGACGCGACTAACAGCATTTAAAGAAAACTGGGTAACATATGATCATCTTATTGATAGAATCGAGGGCTGGATGAAAATTGCAAATAAGGAATTAGAACATATAACACCAGAAAATATTACAACTACGAGTAACCTTCGCCGTTTCTGGGAATTGAAGGCTCAACATGAAGTTCACAACAACTTGAAGAACGAATCTGGAGTCCAATTCGAAAAGGCCTTAGAAATCCTCCCAATATCAGATGAAATGGTTCAGCGTCAGTTCTTCTCTAAAATAGAGGATAAGTGGCGTGATTTGTCATCAAGAATTCATCACATTCACTCATCAGCGATTAAAAATATTTCGGATCGCGACGTTCCTTCTAGTGAAAAACTGAACATCCTGGAAGACGAGATGAGAGAACTACGCGCTATGTTGGACGCTTTGAAAGGTGTCATCAAGAGTGAGGACGAACTAAATCTCTACATAGAACGTCTTCAAGTGATGACGGGCCGTATCGACAGAATACAGAACGAACTTGGCAGATTAAGCTTACTTCCTACTGCCGAGTCCGAGCGTTTAGGTGCTCTATTGACTCAGTCAGGCATACTAGATGACCAAATAGCTGAAGAACTTGAGAGGAGTATGCTATTGAAAGAGAAAATAGTGCAAGTACAAGCCGGTATAGTTCGCTGTCAGAAGAGCCAGCGACGTGCGCGACTCACGTTAGAAGAATGTGAAGCAGCCGAACGTCTCGGTAGTGATGTCGTGGAAAGAGCATCACAGACTTGTGAGAAACTCATCGAAGACTTATCAACCCAATGGCGAGATATTCTAGCATTGAGACAAGCTCTACACACACTGCCGACAGCTCTTCGCGTTTGTGTATCACCTATCAGCATCGAGAGGGACATTTCTGCACTGCAGGTAATTTTTCACAATTTTGTTTTTTTTTTTGACGCAACTGTTCTTCCTAATAAATCATGAATGTAACCAGAAATCGTATCTGGCAACTTTTTTTTAACTATTTTTCTATTCGTTTTTCCACAAGTTACTGCTTCGTTTTTGAGAGACATATTTCTAATAGCTGTTTTAACATTTTACCCACAGGATACTCACGCGGAATTAGAAGCAGCTTACAACGAGCTAAGCGTGCGATTGCGCAGTAAGCTACAGCTGTGGAGACGATTTGAACGTCAGCTTGAACTGGTGCAAGGCGCGGTGCGGGAGGCCGACTATATGGTCGAACTGCTGACTGTGCAGGGCCAAGTTGATTATGACCGCTTGCTGAAAGCCACTGAGAAACTTGAGGTGAGTCAGAATAATACATGTATTTTTTTCTTTTAGTAAAATAAATCTACAATTTATTATCGCTGAATTATATTACTTTAGGTATTTATTTGGTTTATTTAAAAAAATTGGATTTGGATTAAATACATTGTCATTAGTTATTTTCGTTTTATTATATACAATGGGATTTCCATTTTACCATTCAGTTAGTAATCACTTAGGTGTATTGTGGGATAAAGTTAGACGAAATATTAAGTTAGTTCTATCGTTTGATCCAGGCGTTCTGGTTACTACAATTAACTATTTGATCTACGCACATAATTAACATCTATACAGGCCCTGTTTGTTTGTGTTTTTGTTCGTGTTCCGAACCCTTAAGACAGTATCTTCTAATTTTAATAACTGTCATTACTGATTGAGATGTGCTCATTAACTTATTGTTTCAGACGCTAAGCGAATCCCTGTCACGTCGTAGCGGTGAGCTGGTTGGTTCATTGCGAGACGCAGCAGCTCCCTTAGAATCCAGCACTGAGCCCAGCATCGCCGCCAAGCTTCGTAAAGAACTTGACGACGCCGCCGCCGCCTATGAGCATACTTGTGCCAATCTCACACAGCTGTGTGACAAGTGAGTATATATTATATATAATATGAGTCGTAGTGGTAGGTGGGATCTCTATGAGATGCGCTAGAGTCCAGCAGTGAGGACATTGCCGCCAAGCTGCACAAGGAGCTGGACGATGTCGCCGCCGCCTATGGGCATACTTGTTCTAATCTCACACAGCTATGTGACAAGTTAGTTTATATTATATATGAGTCGTAATGGTAAGGTATAGGGGTCACTATGAGATGTAGCTCCGCTAGAATCCAGCACTGAGCCCACCATCGCCGCCAAGCTTCATTATAAGTGAAGTTTAATCTGAGTCGTAGCAATGAGCTGGTGGGTTCACTACGAGACGCAGCAGCTCTACAAAGGTCTGGCACTGGGCCAAGAATTGATGTCGTTTAGTCACTTAAAGGAAAGTTGTTCTAACGAATTTTAATCAATGTTTAAAAGAGTAGTTTATCAATAAGGGACCTTATTGTTTGTGAGCCAGAATAAAAATAGTAAACCATTTTACTAAAAGGGTAGGTATTCCCCTACAACTAACTAGCTACAAAAGAACCATATTGTTTGATTTCCACTACAGAATGATATATATTCTTTATTGCACAAGTAAGTGGTTTACAACGATTAACATAGTAAGATTATATGCAAAGGCGGACTTATCT
>DVWM01000131.1:0-13555 GCA_018235105.1 Junonia coenia | reverse complement strand
AAAACTAATTTTTTTAAGCGTGAAAGTACTTTCGCGCTACCAGTTGGGCCACGAGGAAAGATTTTTTTTAACTATTGCTCGTGGCCCAACCAGTTGGACAAGCCAGTTGGGCCACGAGGAAACACCCCAAAATTCTTATCTTCTTCTTCTTAGCGTATCAGTGACAACACATTTAAATTGATACAGCCCAGAATTCAGCTACTCGTATAACGTTATACGTAGCGTCCATTAGCTCCTGTAAGGTGCAAGTGACAACCCACCAAAATCTATCCATGATCTATCCAAACAAATAACTGATTTCGTTTTATTTGATTCTATTGTATCCACAAGCTTATTCTTAGGAAAACAGTGCATTGTCAATAATTAAAAAAAAAGTTTCATTACCTTTGATAGAGATTATTAAGACACTCCTTCCAATGGCTCATTTCGAGTTTTCTCCAGTTAATGATTTGCTGACCGACCGCCAAAGATATATCGATCATATTGTTGCCTTTGTGGGCGTTTTTGTTCCACTCCTCGATTTTATCCCTGAGCAGTTCTAATCCCGTGAGGAACCGGGATACGGGACTTGTGATTGGGAAACTGAGAATTCTATCCACTATTACTATGATCTGTAAAACGAGTAATATAACATTTGTGTAAAATATTACTTATTTGTATGTTCAAATATTACTAACATACACTAACTAAAGCTTAAACGTCCTATTTTGTTAAGAATACTTAAAATATAATTTTGCGCTTAACTAAAGATTACATTTATTATTAATTTAAGTATCATTGAAAGATCCTCAATATAAATGTTCTTCCAAAATAAGTTATTTCGAAAATTTCCCCAAAGAGAAATACACATATATAAATTGAAAAAAAATACCAAATTTTTCACACTATAAGTGTGAGTGTTAAAATATTTTATATTTTCAATTAATACTTACATCTTTAAGAGTTGGGAAGTCGGGCCACTGATCCAGTAGCTCATTGGTACTGTCCTTTACTTTCTGCAGTAAAGGCAGACACTCTCTTGTTTCAGACACCCAGGCCGAACGATAGAAGTCCAATTTTTGATTTGATGTGTCTGTAAAATGAATAAAATATGTAACTTTTTTACTTTAAAATATCATGATTTTCTTTCTTGAACTACGACATATTTTATTACAACTATATTAAAAATACATGCAAATAGTTGTGAAGAAGCGCATCTATTTAGTATGTTTTTATGCCATATAGACTTTTGATTTACTATGACTATTTGGGATGTTATGACTGAAAATAGCTTATATTATCTTAGTTTAGTAAATATACTGTTATTCGGGGTTCTTAATAACTTTCGAGACCTACAGCGAATTACGCTGCAATTGATCGTGATTAACATATGTAAATGACTTACCACTACCATCAACTTTCGCCTTAATATGGGACACCAAAACCAACAAACTCGGTGTGATCGTGCCTTCGAAATCTGCATCCAAAGCCTCCCAGGCGTTCTGTATAACCTTGCTAAATATGGGATACCGCTGCAGCAAAGGACTCACAACATCATTGCCCACCAATCTCTTTGGGCTGGTTAACCATTCCGCACTAGTCATATTACGAACGAAGTTGGAATGCCATTTGTATATAAGGGAGACATCGTCTGAATTAATTAAATATTTTGGTTTGTCTGTGGTTGGAACTTTAATTTTCTTCTGCTCGAGCGATGGTGGCTTGAATTCAGCGAAATCGATTTCCGAATAAGATGGGAACATTTCCATTATTTCTTCATATGCTATTGCTTCTTCGTCTTCGTCTTCGCATTTTGATCTGAAATATAAAACGCATACATTAGTTTTCTTTTAGGAATTGACTGATAAGTAGAGACCTTATTATATGCTACTTAAAAGGCTGAGTATATGTACGCAAGTATGTATATTATAAAAACTGGCAGAATACGCAAACAAAATGTAATATGCAAAAAAAATGACTTCTGTTATGAATAATCAAAGGCGAATGTGTCGATAATATGAATTTTTCCTAGATTTTAGGTGAAATATTTAGTTATAGAAAAAATGGCTGAAATAGGCAAATGCATATGCAAATATGCAATTACTTATAAACCGGTCTCTATGTGGTAAGAATCAGTCTAAAAAGCAATACATATTAATATTGATTACTTCGTCACATATAATGCTTCTTCATCTTGCTTCTGTTTCTCTATCTGTTGCCGTTGCTTCTCCCACGCTTTCACAAGTGCGTCAAGAGTATTCAATACTGCGTCTATCATCGCTTTGTCAATCCTTTCCATTGCCATACCGTTCATACTGAGCTCCAACAGATTCATCTTTAGCACTCTGTAAATATAAATTAGTTTTAGATAAGAGAATTAAAATGTTAGCATTAGGAATTAAGTCAGAAACTATTTATTAGTTTTTTTGTTACTTACTGGAGACATTCCAACTCAGCTTGATATAAATCTTCATTTACAGCAATGACATTTCTATTCAAAAGTTGTAAGAAATTAGACGACAAAAATCGACTTAGATGCTTTTCTCTTTCTCCTTTAAATGGTATGTTATCGGGATAAGTCATAAGGGAAGTCAAAATGTTATGCAAATTGGGACCTTGTTCGATTTTAACGACAAGTTCCTTAATCAAATCATTTAGAATTGTAACGCTGTATATAATTTGAGATAATGAGCTCTGTAATGGTTTTGCTAAATCAGGGAAAGCCTCTGAATAAGATGTGTCGACTTTTTTGTTGAACGCTTTAGTTGAATGCAACCAAGATGAAGTTTCTTTGATAACAGTCAGTGCGTTTTGTAGTAACGATTTGTCATGCGTTTTTGCCTCTATTGCTTCGTACAATTTGTTGCAAATTGATATTAAGTTTGTAGAAATTGTCGTAACTGTTTTATCCGATAAAACTGATTTGGTGAAATGTTTACAGTCCTGAAAGAAATAGACAATATTACACATTAGATTTAAACCCTGATAATAAAATTAATAGTTAAAGATTGACTTAGTTCTAATGACACAAGTTTTATGATAATGAATAATATTAAACTTTAAATTGTAAATGTTTATTAATAGTTAAATCTTAGTCATTACAACGTATATCGTCTCTTTGAAAATAAATAAAAATCGTAGAAAAATCAGTCGAAAGCAGTTGAAAGATTTTTGTCATAACTTACCTTTACAAAGTTATTGTAAGATGGTTCCGTGGGCCTAAAAGTATTACCAGATGCATATTTATGCACCCTTTGTGCGGTCTTCTCTTTCAGATCCATCAGTATTTTACAGTATGGATGAACCTTCTGTAACTTTTCCTTATTCTCTGAACCATCTTTATAACAATCTGATGTTATATCTAAAACCTTTTCAACATTTCTTTTTTCACTTATAGTTCCGGATATTACGCCATACATATAGTATACACTCAATAGTTTATCAAACATGACTATATCTTCTTCGATATATTGCACTTTAAGTCGATATTTCTCAACATGGTCTATGGCGCTTATTTCAGCCATGATACGAACAAAAATAAGACTCGTCAAAAGAGATAGTTGTGAAGTGAGCATCTTTAATTTCATATTAGTTGAAACGTTATTTATATTTTGGGATAAAATATCCAATAACTGTTTATGAATATTATCTGCTTTATTGAACATATCTAGAATTTGATTGTCTTCTTTGAAGTACATTTGTAGAGAATGCGTAGTGCCGTTCAATGGTTCTAATGCCAAATTGTTGACATTACTTTTCTCTGAGATGATGCAATGTAAGCATTTTAGGAGATATTCGTACCTCTGAATTTCGAAAGTCGCATCGGATTTCCTATAATTGAAAGTACATATTGTGAAGATAATATAAAACTGTCTACAGTGTTATGAAAGACTATTGGATAAAATATACTTACAATTTCACCTCAGCTGCAGTATCCAAAGTGCCGATATTCTTCCACAAAATGTTTAATACAGTGCCCATTTGCATTGAATATTCTACACGATCTTTCAGACTTACGTTTTCATAAGCCAAAGTGGGATGAGAATCTATAAAACATACAATAATAAAAATCTATTCAAGAACTTAAAACTCGTATTAAAAGAATTTTTATCTTACCAGGTTTATCTTCAAACGTTGCAAGTTTTTGTACATAATAAGGCATTAGAGGCATATTGTTTGAAACTCTCTTAGTGTTTGCGGGAATCGTCTCGGCAATTTCTTCGGCATTGACCAAGTTATTTACATTCAAAAATGGAAATGGATAATTAACTGGAGAATTAGAAAGGAGTTTAAAAATTTCAGACACAAATGTGACGGAGAGTGATGAGATCCTGAAATAATAATAATAATTATGCTGAATTTGGTACATTTTGCATTTTTTACCTTCAAAAAAGAAACAAGAATTACCTTTCACGTGTTAGCTCCTGATCGTCATTAAGAACTGTCTGAATCACTTGAAGCTGATTTAGAAGCATTGGAGGAAATCCTTTCATAATTTTCACATAGCTAATTAAATCTGCCAAAATTTCTATAGCGTCGTTACTAAACACAGAACCGTTTGGCTTAAATTCATTCTCTGTTAATTTAGTAATCACATTTAATATAAGTGGTTGTAATACATTAATCATCCTTTGTACTACATAGAAATTTATAGGCAATAGTTTTAATTCTGATCTTAATTTGGTCGTTTTAGTTGCATTTTTCGTAATTTCACTGAGATTGTCCTTAATTTTGGTAACTACTGTATTATCAGGGATGTCAAAAGCTAAAGTGATGTCAGATAAATGAACAGGATCCGTAGAAACTTTAACAAGTTGTCTATCTATTGATTCGTTCATATCTAAATGTGTTTTGTTATACAGTTCTGCTTTTGCTATACATAAATCGTATTCGTTTTGATTTTGATACAGCTTGGGTTGTCCGTAATATTTTCTTAATTTTTTACTAACTTTAGCAATTTTCGAGTAATCTTGATCTGTGTCTAGATTTATTCTGTCTAATTCATTTTGAAAGTTTTCTCCATGCTTTTCGTTGGCGGGTATCTTGAATAGCTCTCTCATTAAATATTTCCGGACCCATTTACAATGAACGTTTAATAAGGGTATAATTTCTTCTTTCAAAATTGGAGTTCTTTTATTTCTAGCCTTTTCGAATATTGATGTAGAACATGTTTTTATAAATCTATCACGCCAATTGAGTAATTGAAGTAAATGGCACACGACATCGTCGCTCAATGAAGTTACACCAGATTTTATTGCACTTTCAATGTAATTATCAACAATTCGGAGATAGATTTGGCAGTTCTTCAAATTAGGGTATTCAACAAAATCGTCAGTTAGTTTCCCTTCAGAAATAGCTTTCGAGTAATCAAATGCGGAAAAACCATTAGTTGGCATGAAGAAATTCAAAACAATGTTTTTTAATTGTAAATATACTTGAACAAACTCTGCATTAACATTACAGATAACATTATTATCTAACTCATAGGTTTCTTTGAAAAACCTTTTATATGAATTAGGGTTTTCGCTACTTCGTAAATGACAAAATGCCTTTTCATTCAATTGTGAAGTTAAAGCACGTAATTTGTTTTTATTGACATTTTCTACATCCACTTTCAATATATAATTTATTATATTTAATAGTTCTTGTGGACATCTTTGATATGAAGTTAACGTACAAAACAAAGATGTATTCGCATTATCCGTCGATATATCTTCATTCGTTTGCATAAGTGCCGAGTACGCTATTTGCTTGGTTATTTCATAGGCGGAATTAGTACACAAACCTTTAACTGTCAATGTGTGATTTACGTCATTAAAAACTATGGGTTCATATGTTTCAGCTTTTAATTCTAGTTCTAAAGCTTTTAGCATTGTGTTTTTCATTTCAGCAAGAGACGTGTTCACAGAAGTAGCGAAGTCACTTCCGCTTCTCGGTTTTATGTAAACATCTGAAAAACTATTCAATAGGGCTGTCTCACTTGATATTCCACGAAGAAGTTGCTGCCATGTTAAATGTGCCGCCTGAAGCAAATGCGAGACGGTGGGGCGTTCTAGGCCTGTTGAAAAAAAAATATTTAATTAATAACACCAAATGACAATAAATACAAATTGAAGATATTTTTATATAAAATAACACGAACCTTGAACAAATGCTGTGAGTGATTCGTGGCATCGTATACAGATATCGTGATATTGGTTGGGAAGTCCGCAAGAAGAAAGCAGGGCAACTAAATCCATATAGTCCATTGTCTCTGATAACCCTAAATCCCAGTCTTCAGGTCGAAGCAGGAATATTTCGACTCCTCTATTTCTCATAGCTCGAGAGATTTCGCCATATTTCGGATCCATTGTGAAGAATACTCTAAAGTTCGGATGTGGTTTTATTTCGCTGAGTTCACCTCTTTCTGGAATATTTAGCACCCCATTCGGTTCTAACAATCCGTTTAACCTGTCTAACACAGCGGCTGATGTCAAATTTACGTTGTCTAGTAACAACCACGAGCCTTCGACCATTGTTTTCACAAGCAACGAATCTACCCATTCAAATTTACCGCCGGCATTCACTGACAACTGTTTTGTTACTTTCGCTTCTAGTTTTTCTAAGTTATTCAAAATTTTATATATTCTTTCGCAGGATATGTCACACGATTTAGTACATTCTAATAGTTTCTTACAATGGTCGGAAAGAAACTTTAATTTTTCTTGGAATTTTTTAATTTCTTCATCTGTGAACTTTTTATCGACAAAATTGGTTTGGAAAGATTTGTACTGATGTAGATTTGTTAACAAATTATCTGATTTCCATTGTTTCATTTCTTTTGCTATCCAAACATTTCTAACTATTTGGATTGTTACTGTCTCGATTTCGTCATAGAGGTTCTCAAGGTTTCTGTTGTAGTCTACTTGCTCAAAGCCTCCTAAAAGGTCTGAAACATCCATTGCTGATGTGACAGGGACCACATGGAGTTCGTTTCCAGTTAAATCTGCTAAAACTTGAATGATACTACTTTTCCCAGTAGCTGTCGGACCTACTAATATAGAAAGCCAATTCATTTTTATATTTTGAGCTAAAGCTTTCAAAGCCGGTAATTGATTTCTCAATATTAACAAATTCGTTTCCAATGAGCGTCTGTTTTTAAATGTCTTTTCTTTATTTCTTTGTAACCTAACATCTCCTATGACTATTTCTTCATCTTTTATATCAAATTGAGGATTACAGTCACTTCTGGGATAAGCAGGACAAAATATCTCATCATATATCTGTGTCATTTTATTCTTATCTTCTTCTGTCCTCATGCGGTTCACATATAACATTTCAACAAATTTTCCTGGAGAAACTTTATGCCCGCAATTAATGTCATTTATTATGGCTTCACACCATCTCTGAATATCTCTCAAATTCATTTCCCACGGTCCGCCCTTATGTCCCCAAGTTTGCAGTTGTGTTATTTCATATGCCACTTTGCAATTAAACTCAACAATTTTGTGCAAAATGTCTTGAGGTAATTGAGGATATTGCGACTCTACAATAAACAAGAGATCTTGTTTTGTCAACGTATCGATATACACTTGCGTAAATCTATTTAAGAATGAAACTGGTAACCCTCTTCTAGCTCCACCTTGTTTCAATGGATTTTGACAAGCAAATAGCTTAGTTTGTTCTTTAACTTTAAAAGTTTTACCCAATTCTGGAATATATATTTCGCCTCTATGGTCAAGACAAGCGTTGAGACCTTCAAGTACTGGTTGCGGAGCTAAATTAAGTTCGTCTAGAAGTATCCAGTCCCCATTTTGAAGAGCATTCAAAAACGCTCCTTCTTTAAACGTAAATGAACCATCTTCAGAGGGTAAATCGGTTCCGAACAAGTCAGTTATATCCTGAAAAACAAATTTTTTGAAAGTATTATAATTAGTAACAAAAAATAATAATAACAGTAAATGCGGCAGAAATATTTAAGGATAAGTGAGAAATATTAACTTAATTGAAAAAACAATAGTTCGTTATAAGTTTGTATAAATCGTTAACTTACCGTTTGATCACTTAAATTGATGCGAACAACTTTATGTCCAGATGCCTTCGCTAAAGCGGTCACCAAACTAGTTTTTCCGACCCCTGGATTTCCCTCCAAAAGAATAGCCTTGTTTAATTGTAAGCCTCGCAACAAACGTAGAGCGTTAGATCCAGTCGTTGGTGCAGTAAACGTAAATACTTGTTTGTCGTCTAAATTCTTATAGGGTCCACATTCAATGAAAAATGGTTTAATACCAAATTTAGAATCATTCTCTTCAGCTTTAAACAATAATTTCTTGTTAATTAATGTGTCTTTCAAACTTTCTACGTGTTCATTTCCAAATGTTTTAATTTGATTAAGTAAGAACTCTATAGCATTTTTACGTAATAGAGTCAACGTTTCAGAATCTATGTGACCCGTGAGGGTTGTGCCGAAGCAATCCAAAAACGTCATACAAGCTCCATGGACGTATGCTTCGGACACATCTAGCAACGATTTTGTAACCGTTACATTAATAAATTGAACCCACGATAACAAGTCTCGTATACTAAATGGGAATTTATTCGTAACTTCTGAATTCTTCAACCAGTCCGTGAAGTCCAAAATGCAACTTCCGATTCCGGAAGTACAGTCCTCTTGGTTTCCTAAGGCAATGCCTTTGCCGACACTTTTCTCGAGCACCTTTAGTAAATCTTCTCTTGAACTTACGTGATCGCACCATATTTCTGTAAACCGATTACGGAGCGCAGGAGATAATTCTTTTTTACCGAAATCTCCTCCAGGGTTCATAGTACCGATAAAGTGGAAATTCTCAACCGCTGATACGACCACGATATCTGAGCTGTCTTCCATGCCCCGTTCTGAAAGAACTAATTGTCTTTCGGGTTCCAGTAAGGAGTTAAGTCTTTCTAAGACACTGTCATCTGCTAAAGAAATTTCATCAGCCAAAAACAAATGACCAGTCTCCATGGCTTTTATCAAAGGTCCATCTACCCATTCAAATAACCTGCCGTCATTTTTATATTGTCTCACTGGACGAAGCCCGCCCAAAAAATCTGAACTCTCTGTATGCATATGACAATTAACAGAAAGTAGCTGTCTTTTACTCAAAGCTGCCAAAACTTGACAAATTGTTGTTTTACCACATCCTGTTTCTCCAACTAATAGCACTGGCTCATTAAAAATGAAAGCTTTTGCTATCAAAACGGCTAATCTTCTCATATTAAACGTCCAAACGATGTGTGAAAATTCGGAGAGTTGATTATTAAGAAGCATTTCTAAAATAGGCTTCGTTACAGGAGACGTGGCCGGATGTAGACTGAAGAGATTATCAGGATTTACTTGTCTCTTTATATGTTTCTCTATAACTTCTTCTATGATATTTCTTTCATCTTTCTGGCGCACTTTACCCGCCAGAATAAGGTAACCTTCATCGGCTATGTGTTGGTCCCAATCGTAAAACTTTTCCGTTGTTAACGTGTCTTTGGATGCATGCTTATATCTTTGACCCCATCTGAACAAATCTCTCAAAGTGATGAAGCCATCTTTGCCTTGAACCGCAGCTGAGCCCCGTCTTCTCACTTGTAATTCTGCCATGACTTCGATCATCTTTTTGCTGTATGTAGGTGGAATATGACATCGCTGATGTAAAATTGTTTCTAATTCTTTCCTAGGTATTTCATCGAAATGGAGCTCAACAAAACGATTTCTGAAAGCTCTCGATAACATTTTTCGTCCACCGTACAAACCAGGTGGATTCTGTGTCGCGAAAAGCATAAAGTTAGGATCCGCTTTCACAACTTGCTGCGTTTCAGGAATGAATAACTCGCGATTATCGTCTAAAACACGATTAAGCGCTTCTAACACATCACTTGGCGCTAAATTTAATTCGTCAAGAATTATCCAGTAACCTTTCCTCATAGCTTCAACCAAAACGCCTTCTTTAAATACCAAATTTCCACTAGAATCTGTTGCATATGAACCTATGTACTCTTGTAGATCTGTATGTTCGTGATTATTTATTCTGACGCAATAGTTGCCAGAAGCTTTTGCAATATAAGTTATAAGGGACGTCTTTCCGACTGATGTATCACCCTGGAGTAATATTGGCAATCTACCTAAGGATATAATACGTGCAATATCTCTTAGATTCTTGCGTACAGTAGGTGTCAATATATAACCATCAGGAATATTTATTTCTAGTTTTCCTTGCGGGATCCAATGTCCTTCGAATAGTAAAAAATTTTGACCTTCAACTTTTGGCTCCGGTATTAATTGCTTGAGCACTGAATTCACATTCTTCTTTCCTATGACAGCTCTGAAATAAATATTTTATATTTATATATTTGGTACATTATAATAACAGTTATTCTTCAAATAAACAACCTATAAACAGGTGATCCTACTTACTTGGCAATCATAGCTTCAACTTTTGGATGAGAAGATCTATCTAATTGTGTAAGGAAAGAAAGACAAAACGCTTCATACAGAGATCTAGCTACAGTGCCACATTTCGCTTTAGCCGCGGCTGAAAGAGCCCTACATAGCGTTCTTAAAGAATAATGTGGAGCATTACCTGCAAAGGATAAAAAAAAAAATTAAAATATTCAGCAAATAAAGCAAAATTTATAATAACATGAAATACAAACAGTAAAGACAATAGGCACATAGAATCTTGTTTATTCTTTTAATATTACTTAAACATGCCTCATAGTCTTAGATAATAATCTAACAACAATAAAATAAAATAAAATAAAAGGGATATTTATACCTGCTCCGTCAACCAAATTCAGTTTTGCTTCCTTCTTGATTGTGGCATAAAAGTGATATATTGCTTCTAAAATAGATCCGCTTAAATTCATGTGATACAAGTAGTCACCTATGAGCAACATTAAGTCATTTCTTTCAGTAAGTTCATCAATGAAAAATTATGTGAATCGGTTTCTCAAACCGACCGGAAGATCTTTCTTTCCGACATCTGTAGCTGGGTTCATACACGCAAATAAAGTGAAATCAGGATGCCTTTTGATAGGAACTTTGTCGCCTTTCTCTAGTAATTCTATACTTTCATTCTTATCTTCTAACAATCCAGCAAGGCACTCCAATATTTCAGCTGATGCCAAATTTATTTCATCAAGCAAAACCCAATACCCGTGTTGCATAGCTTTGACCAGAGAACCTTCGATAAACGCAAAAGTCAGTCTCGAAGCCGATTTCACTTGCTGCTCCAATTTTAAGAGTTTATGACCAAAACTTAACCACACTTTCAATTTTTCCTGTCTTTTCTCGTTGGTCAAGCGAGTTACAGCCGCCTTATGACTTTGCTTCATCAAAGCCAACAATGCAGTCCAGTTTTCTGTATCGTAACATGATTCTATGTGATTTATAAACTTTTTATTTTTTTCTACATTATAAAACCCTTTGAACATTTCAATGTATTCTGTTTTTATTGGTCGCACGACATACTTAAGATCTACTGGTTTGTAGCCTCCAAGTAAGTCCGCTGAATCTGACTGTTGGTTCATATTTATGACGACAAGTTTATGACCAGTTTGTCTTGCCAAGTATTGTATGGATGAGGTTTTACCGGTACCAGTTTCTCCTACGAGAAGAACAGGCTCATTTGACGTGACGCAACATGCGATTTTCTCAAGTAAGCAAGCCGATTGCCGCGTAAAAGAAAACACGACTTCTTTATTATCAAAATCTATTTTATCTAAACTTTTTTCAACTCGAGGAACTTTAGATCTTCCCACTTCTAATGAATTTGGATGTAATGAAACATTTGGTTTATAATGTTTGCAATAAAATTCTGATTTTGTCTCAACAATGCCCAAGCATGTGCCAACTTTTTTTGCTAACTCCAACCTATGTTCTGGTGATGATATTGAACATGTAAATATATCCAGGGCATCTTGGAGTACTTTAAGAGCAGAATCGGGACTAGAGACGTTAAAGCCGACTACAGACCTTGCACACCATTTCATTAGATCTCTAGTCGAAATTAGTCTGGAACCTCTCATAATAACAACATTTGTTTCTTTGTCACTTGAATCTGCTTGTAAGGAAGCGTCATGATTGCCCACAGAGAACATCATAAATACTTCTAACATTCTTGAACAGATAGTTGTAAGACTAGGATACTTGGTCTGTATAATTTCTGCCAATTCCGATTGAGATAATGGTTCAACATTTATTTGAGTCAAGTGCTTTTGCAATAATGTACTTGAATTGGACAATTTCTTTTGGAATCCATAATTTGTTGCTACAGTCCTGAAATAAAATTTTAAATATATAAAAAACATTATTAAAATAAGACTTCTGTTTATTTAAAAGTAAGATATAAAATCTTACCGTTGTGTAACAAACAGCTGAAATCCTGGAGTGACTGGTAAGGCATCCCTGTATCCTGGTACACAAAGTGTGTTTCTTTCTAATAGGGAACTTAATGTTGATGCTACGTCTAAAGCTGCACAGTCAATATCTTCTAATAACAACCAATGTCCATTTTGAACTGCCTAAAATTAATGTTTTTTTTTTTTTTTATAAAATTGTTTTAAAATTTTGTTTTAAACTTAACTAGCAACACCAGAGGAGCTACAAAATGCGTTGAAATTATTATAAAAAATATTATATTACATAACCTTTTAATTTAAGGTTGGATGCATTTAACAACACATGAAATTTATTTACTGCAAATTAATGCTAATTAATAAATAATTATTGCTGTACTATACATACAGTACCTTCTCGTAAGTTTTAACAATAAGTCATTAAATTTTTAAGTTGAATGTATGGCATTACATATAAAACGAACATATAGACGACCATTCATTTTTATGGCAGAAAACTTAATAACAAGTAACACTGTAAATGTTCTCCAAAAAAAATTAAACATTATTTTAACTTTGTTAGCATTTGTTAATTTAGCATTTTTCAAATGTTAATAAGGTTTAAATAATGTTTAAGTCTTGTTTTATCATCGTGACAACATGAAATCTAGTATAATGCAAGATTTAATGCCAACTGAAAGCTGGGCATGCTTTTAAATTTAGTGCATTTTGAACAAAGCTAATTCTTTATTTACCTCAGTCAAAACTCCCGGTGCCCACACAAATTCGCCGGGAACATCAGTACATTGGTGAGAACCTAACAGCATTCGAGAGTCTGTTTGATCTCCGAGTTGTACTTTTTTAAATGCAATGCCTTTACGCCCCGTGATAGCTGCTAAATGTTCCACGAGAGATGTCTTGCCTGAACCAACTGGTCCCATTAATGAGAGAGCTTTGCCTGTAATAACACGAAATATGTTATTTTATGTTAAAAAAAGAACAATTTCAGTCTAATATAACTATAATGACTATAATGATTTGGTTAGCCTAAGGGAAAATCATTGATAAATGGCGCAATAATTAATTTCCCGCCAATTCTCTTTCTTCTTATGAAGATGATAAAGGTGTAAATCATTATGCTTAATAAAAAGTAAATTTCTAAAATAGCTTTCGGCGTTATAAACACCCCTAATGCTAAAAGAAAGGTTTTATATGTATCTGCATGTCTATC
>DVWM01000130.1:0-13580 GCA_018235105.1 Junonia coenia | reverse complement strand
CGGAGGTCAGACGGCAATCGCTCTGCGTAAAAATCAGTAACCTGTCAAAAATTAGGCTAGAATAAAGCAGACCCTGGCTAAGTCCGGGAAAAATGCTAGGAAGAAGAAGAAGACTTATTTTAGACTAGACTTCAAACCTGTGAAATGCATTTGGACTAAAACACTCTTTATTTAATTCATCACACATTTCAAGTAATTTCTCTTAAACCCTGTAATGGCAAAGGCATGTGGAGCCATAAAGCGTACATGATATAAAAGCTAAAAGACGTAGCCTTGTCGACTTGGAGTCAGACAGACATCTGATTTATATGAATCTAAGTGCTGACTGTTATGGTCGTGAGTTTAGAGTGGAAAGATAGATAGAGGTATATTCTTATATGGATTGATAGATAGAAACTTAGTTAAGAATTTATATCGAAATACAAATATAATTTTAGGTTTTTCAATAAATATTTTTCGGACATTTTATACAAAAATGTTTATGTGTATAATAATATTTTAAGAAGAGTTTATTTTTTGTAAAGACTCTAATCAATTAAATTACCAATTCAGTTGGATTTTTTTTAATATTAAACGTAAAACATTATTCTATTATACAGGCTGTTTATTGATATTGACTTTTTATTTATAAAGCATTACGCTACGATTTATGGGAGAGGAGTACTAACCAGATGTAACTATCAATCTGGAAAGCGACAAGTAATGCCATTAAACACAAATGAACTAGGTGAAATATGTAGCTGGTAACTCGACATACAAAAGGGTGTGTACCGAAATAAATTTCAGCAAACTAGCTACTGATATCTCAATTTGATATTTTTGTACATCTAACGAAACATCTATTGTTATTAAAACGTTGATTCAAGCTGTCATTAAGGACTGACAGCATGCTGAATGTATTTCGCTAAATATCCATAATGAAAAAACGTAACGATGAACTATCATCATAATTATTCAGATCAACACCATTTCGTAATAAAAAATAAAATAAATTGAACTATCAAAATTCGAAATTACGTAGTCTGTTTGTACAATTTTCGCTTTTTCGAGCGCGGCAATTGGAGGAAGTGACGCGTCAAAGTGGCCTGCAATGAAACGGCATTCCACTCGCGTCCAAACGTGGTGTTCGTGACAAGCTCGTTTGAGTTTTATTTCCAGGGCTTTCGTTTTTTGACGAAAGGTATATATATCTTCATAAATACCCCAACTCTTGGGGGTAGTTGGGTTTTGTGAGATTGCACTCACTAAAATCCCTGCGGTTGTCGTCAACAGCACAGAAACGGAGAGGCTGCGGGATCGCTTTCGCATGTGCATCCTCTGCCGCTCCCGTCAAAGTGGCCTGCAAAGAAACGGCATTCCACTCACGTCCAAACATGGTGTCTGTGACAATCTCGTTTGAGTTTTATTTTCAGAGTTTACCTTATTATGGCACTATGTATCGTATTTATTTCTTGATCCAACGTACATATATAGGTCATTCGATTTTTAACTGTGGAATATCCGCAATATTCAAATGGTTGGTCCATAAGGCTAAGGCATAAAATACGAGTTTTTCTTCAAAAATTTTAAAATATTTTAGATTCACAGCTCTCGTGTCGCATAATGATAAATTGCGAGTGTTGTCTTATAAAGTTATAGGTAGGTAATACATTCTATTTTGTAGTCCATGATATGTTAATATGTTTTTGCCGCATAGAAATAGTCGGAACAATAATGCATACATTAAAAATGTAAAATAAATAAAAAATTTCGTCCTTACCGAATAGCACGTTTTGGCAGCTATGACAGATTAAAAATGCGGCGACTGGTCGTTCAAAATCGGGTTTTTTAAATTCGTTGCCAGTAGGAAGTGACGAATCAAAGTGGCGTGAAATAAAACGCATTCGATATAAAACTTGCCTTTGAGGTAGTTTTATTTCGTATTTTACCAGGGACTAATGAAATGTGAATGTTATTTTAAAATATTGGTATATTTATAGAGATATTTTTGATCAACACAGCTTTTAATTAAAGTTTGTTTTTACAAAAACAGTATCATGAATTTATAAACAGAAGTTAAAAGTTACACTCGATTCTTTAATAAAGAAGATAACACATTCATAGACCCTGTATAGAAACTCAAAGTAATTAATATAAATTGCTTTGTTGTATTAAAATACGAACCGAGTGTTCGGCGAACAGTCGGCCCGCGCTCGCCAACTCCTTGAGAAAGACCACCAGACGCGGTCGAAACTATAGTCGGACAAACCGACCTCTTTAACATGAGTAATCATCCCGTATTTTAATACAACATGGATATATACTGCGTTAATTTTTATAGTGAAATAAATTGCCTTATTATGCTTTATTACAACTACCCACAATAAAACAAAGGTATTGTACCTATTTAATTGTTTGTTAAATACTCATTCAGTATTGAAACATTGAAAGTTTCTGATTGTGTATTGTAAACAAAAACAAATGGACCGTTATAATTGATGAGCAAACTAATCTTAAGTTTTATTGAGAAGACAGAATCGTCCATGGTCGCTTGGGCATAAGTTTTGATTAGCTGGAGTCAATGATCGTACTTTTGTTTGTTTATAGTTGGGGGCACTCGGCTAAGTCCGTTTCGTTTAACTCGATATCACCTTCGGGAACGATTCCAATAACCGATTATGAACTTCGTCGCATTTTATATATTGTTTAATTTTGAAACGCTATATTGATAAAAATATCATTGTATTTTATCAAACTGGTACCTACTATTTTTGAGATGCCTTGATTACTTTTTGCTAGATAAAATTGATCGGGTGACAAAAGCTTACAAACTCACATTCGCATTTACAATACTTATTAGGATACATGTTATAAACGTAAACAATTCGAATATTCAAATTCCGTAGCCATAAAAGAAATTATAGCAAAAATTTGATTAATGTACGATTGCCCCTCAGTCCCTGATGACAACTCACACGAGAGGAAATGTAATAAACAACATAACGTGTTTTCTGTCGAGGGCTACCGTGTCATTAGCGCAATCTTTTGAATAGCTCCCCTAATATTAGTACGTTTACAGACCAAGTGTATCAACGTGTTCAAATAAGCATAAAGGCGTTTTCCGACGTACACGTACGTCTTTTCTTTAAGGCACCTGTTGCATGTAGCAACACTAACTTGTTAATTTTAAAATGTATTGAGTGATGTAAGCGGGCAATACTCGCTCTCTCGTCATCGTGATCGCCCAGCGAGTGGACGTGTAATTGTATCTAATTTTACCTATTAAACGTGTGAGAAAAATAGTATCTCTTATTTAATCTTCTTTAAGATATAATGAACAGCGCATGATACAAAACAGTCACAAAACATGGTCCTTCGATTGCTGTGAAGAAGATAGAAGGTACGACTTTGCAATATCATAATATCTATCAAATTACAACTGCGCAAGCCCAACCAGGCACGCCACGCAGTGCACGTCGTAGGAAGGAGCGAGAACGCAAATACACTCCCAATGAGAATTCTTTGAGTGTAAAGAGGAGAGCAATAACATCGTCGAGTCATACTACGCGACGCGCCAGTGACGAAAACAAGATCGAGGCAAACCACCAATCGGAGCGTTCGACGCGTACGCCGCAACGCCGTAGAGAAGCCGAGCTGCAAGCGACGAACCAATCACGAGAACGTGATCGAGGCAAGCCACCAATCGGAACATCCGACGCGTACGCCGCAACGCCGAAGCGAAGCCAAGCCGCAAGCGACGCCATACTTCTATTTTGTCTACGAGTCGAATTACTCCAATTAGAAACATTATAATAATAAGTGTAGTTAATTGTTTATTCGATTGATAATAACTCATAATAGTGACTGTAATTGCAATTAGAGTTTTTAAGTGTTAAGAGTTTTTAAGTTTACAACATGGAGGAACAGCTAGCCAGACGCATTGCAGCGCGTGGCTACTGCAAGGCAACCATAACACGTTTTCAAACATTCCTCGATTGCGACGAGGCTACATTATTACGAATTCCTACAGAGGAACTAATCGCCAAGCAAGGTAGGCTTGAAAAAACGTTTAGCGAGTACGAAAATAATTGTCAAGAAATTTTGTACTTAAATCCGGATGACGATGAGGCAGTGGAGAAAGTGGAGGAAAAGTATTATAAGGTGAATACCATAATCGCCAAAGAATTATCGAGACGCGGGTACTCCACGTCTCCCTCCTCATCAAATCCACCTACTAATAAAGCCAAGACTAGCTTACCACCGGTAGACATAAAAATATTAGATGGTAAATTTACGGAGTACATGCCTTTTATAAATTTATTAAATTCCATGATTCATAATAACTCAAATTTAGATGCCATTCAAAAATTGTACTACACTACTCGCAAAAATTAAAGGATAGAAAAAAAGTAGCAAATTTTTGGCCAATTTTCAAAAGGCTGTAACTTTGCAAAAAATAGTCAAAACATTATTTTAAAACCAGGAAATTGTAGTCCCAAGATTCTTGTTTTTAAATATTGAAATTTTTTAATTCATCACTAGTTTCCGAGTTATCATTGGAAAATCATCGAGAAAAAAGTTTGCAAACATTTTTTTTTCAAAAAGGTCCATGGACCTAAATAATTTATTTTTGCAAGTCCTCTCCTAATGTTTTTTGAGAACATTTTATCTTTTTTAATTCAAGACGTCGTTCAGCTCTCTACCATAATTTTTTGCTGAGTTATCCAAAGCAAAAATGGTACTTTGACTTCGAAACTCGATATCTCCAGAAATAATGATTGTACCGACCACCTGATAATTATAGGCTTTGGAAACTGCAAAATATTTTCTATAATAACTTATTATTTACTTTTGATACAACATTTTTTTTTGTTGCGAATGGATCGATCAAAGTAAGGGCAAAAAGAACGCATGTTTAAGGATATATGCTAAACTTGGGATATTTCAGGAAACAATGCATAGATAAAAGATATGGACTGAAAACTTTTAACCTAAAAGTATTCTTAAGAAACTCAAAAAATTTAAAAGTATTGCGACAATTCCTTCATTGTGTTCCAAACGATTTAATTTACCACTTTCGATAAAATTACATTTTTCGGCTCTTATTAATTTTTAATGACTTTAAAAACCTATTACTTGGGAAATAATGGTTGAATAGAGAACCAAATGTAACAACTTATCACTAATTTTCCATATTTTTTTTCATTGCGAAATGATCGATTAAAGAAAGGGTGAAAAACGCATATAGGATAGACGAGCAGTATATTTGCTCGCGCGGTAATAATTATTAAAAATTTTGCACCTAAAATCACCTATATTGTTACTCATTTTCGATAAAATAAAGTTATTTTCTAAATTAAACTGCTGAAAAATTCCTGTTATTTAAATAATTATAAGTTTTCTTTTTGTAAAATCAATACTAAAAGCGTACGAGCATCGTTAAGTCACTTCAACTCGCATTCTCATTCGATTTGTTCTTCTTAATCGAGCAAGGGCTGCAAATCCCAATTATTATTATTGTCAAGTACATATGGTACACCCATCCATTTGCCAAGCAGTCTGTGCTTAGCCAAATGGGACAAGCAAGCAGATAAGTCGATTTGCAAGTTATTAAGCCAATCTTTGATTATATAATGTCCAGATAGAGCGTTCGGTTCGTCTTTTACTGACAACCTACTGACAGCGTCTGCAGATACCTACTGCATTTGCTAGTTTCTAAGAGTTACGTCTTTTCCGTTCATCGATCCGTATAGAGATTTTATATGATCAAAGAAGCCAATGATACCTTATTCGAAATAATTTTATCATTGTTTTTTATTATTTAATAAAAGAATCCAGATTTTTCTATTCAAACTTAAAGTTTTGTGATAATTCTTCAATTTGCAATTAAGATGTCCGCAGCGGTTGCGGCGCTTATACACTGAAACTATTTATTTTCAAAAAGAGGTTTTAACAAAAATAAACATTTACTCTAGTTTAAATTAGTGTTGTTTTCGTGTGTACATTTGATTGATTCCTATGTACATCATCTTATTACACATCATCTTATTAGCCATTCGCAGCTTACTGCTTACGAAAGTTCGTCTTCGTGCCAAATATCCCGGTCCTCGACAAGCCTCATCCAGTTCACTCTAGTAACTGTGCGTGTTTCGGCAGTCCAGCGGGCCGAAGGGCATCCCACACTAAGTTTGCTAAGACACGGTCTCCACTCCAGGACTCGTCTGTTCTAACGGCATGCAAACACAAACGTGGCCGGCCCACTGACACTTCAGTTAGCTGATTCTGTGACTTATGTAGGTTATTTTGGCTTTTGGCAGGGGGAGGATTATTTTACTCAGAGCGATTGCCATCTGACCTCCACTGGTAAGCCAGTAACGATTTAGACTAGAACATTTTAGCTACTGTGGCAATTGTCATCGTGGCCAACAGTTTTACTTGCTATCAGAGGCATGATGGCGAGACCCACTAGAATAAACTCCCAGATACGACTACGGATAAAATAAAACACATACTAAAATATCCACTATATTCACATATATACATCCAAGTCAACCAAGCATAGCTTGCACCATAGCAGTCACTGAGCTACTTCAAAGCTATGGATTAGCCCCACTGCTAGTGTCCACGTCTCGGCAGCGGTATGTCATTACAGGCATTGCGGAATTGTCCACGTGAGTACTCGATCTAGCTTACCAAATGCCGTCCAACCCAAGTGAAACCTTCTAGTGCCTTCTTTCTCAAAGCTGCGCCGGCCAAGACAGTGCAAATCTGGCATAAGTAAATGGTGTCCTGTACAACTTCAAGAAGAACGCTACCGACATTCACCGGTCTCGGCAGGATATTTCTGTTAAACATGACATTTCCATGTTTTGTCCAAGTTCAAACGGAGATACGCTCGTCGGGAAAGATAAATAATTAAGGTCATTCAGACTTTGATTCAGCTTTTCTAGTGTCTCTGCAAAGATGAAGATTCGTTGGTAAAACTCTTACTGTTTCGCCATTGACGTGGACTGGACTTGACGGCTCATCGAGTGTAGTCTAGGATAATGAAGTCGTTCACTGCGTTGGTGAGCTTTAGGATTATCAGGTCTCCCATCTTTAATTTGGACGGTCATAGTCGCGGCGTTGTAGAGGCATCTCATCACTTGCGACTATTCGCTTGTTGATTTCACGTCTTTGCAAGGACTCAGAAACAGCTTAGGTCTCGATGGAGTCGAAGGCTTTTTTGTAGTCCACAAATACCATATACAGCGGCTGATTATATTTTTCGATCTTCTGTATAATCTGCCCTACAGTATGGATGTAATCTATGGTGCTGTAGCCCGGTTTGATTTGAATTAGTATCCGTCGAACTTAGTGGCGATGGCGAGACGATTAGCAAATACCCTTTACAGTGCGCGTGAGTTTTACTTTGCTTTGCTACGGCGAAGGTGCTTGAGTGGATGGAATTTTGTGTTTCTGCCTCATCAGATCAGGGTTTGGGAGAAAGTTTAAACTGTTTATTGGTACTCGTCTGTGGAAAATGTCTAAAATATTTTTTTCGGGCATCATTTTTTTCAATAAGGCGACGAAAACGAACACGTAAATATACGAGGCGGCAAAGGTGCAATAATTTCGCAAAGAGGAGGTTAAAATGTACAATGATCAATTTTCAAAACTTCCGGAAAAAATTTCAATTGAATGCAACCATTGTTTATTTTAAATTTGGGCCCCCAAAAATGTTTTGATACGGGGCCCCGCTTAGGCACGCTACGCCACTGGGCTCCAGGCACACGTTCTGTTCGGGTTCAGTTCAGTTTTAGTTTGTTCAACCGAGAAATTACATTTTCAGTTGTTTTCCGTACGGAAACGTTAGGGACGTGTGCGCCTTGTCAAACATTTTGTATGTAATTGGAGCGTTCCGAACTGAACCGAACCGAACCGAAACCAAACGTGTGCGTTGAGCCTTACGTAATCGTACGTTACGTGAGCGTTGCGTAATCTGCACAAACGTGTAAATTCTATGGATACCTATTAATAATCACATGCATCGAAAACGTATAAAATAAATTATAAAAAATGATTAACAAAAGTTACTTAGCACCGACGTAAACATTTTACCTGCATGGCACCGACTTCAATATTTTGTAGAAGGATGTGTTATTTATGACTTTTTAGTTTACTTTTGAAGTCGGTTTATTTTTTGTTTATTTATTGTTTATTTTATTTATTTTATTGTTTATTTTGTTATTTATCATTAGTGTCATCCCGTCTCATGGACCGTGCCGTGCGATTTCCATTTATCTGCCATTGGGACTATCACATTCTGGATTTCCCAAAAAAATCGTCGTGTTGGATTTCTTACATTTCTCATATGTGGACTCGCTGCTTTGGTATTGCCGGGATTAGTTACTTACCAACAAAAACTATCAGCTATATCTGCTCCTAATATATAGTAAGTAGCATTTCTGTATGTAATAAATTACAAACCCGCAAATTATAACTCCTAAAAGCTAAAAAAAAAACAAAACTTCATGATTACAAATATTAGCAAGCAAGGAATCTCAGTCACAGTGCTTTGTGTTTTTTTTATGGCATAGGGCGGCAAACGAGCTGTAGAGCTATTCCGACCTTTACATCGACGCTCACTCAAGCGAAATTTTGACGTAAAATGTATGCACTGGAATGTCAAAAATGACAAATACTTTAGTACGACTCGGTGCCGCATCATGTCGTGTGGCGCTGCATGTACAATCGTGTGTGTGAAGGTCAAAATTTCGCTTGAGTGAGCCTCGATGTAAAGGTCGGAATAACCCTACTGACCACTAGGAGATGTTGCGTTTTTCTTCAGTCAACTGAATGAACGTAAACATTCAGTTTTACTTTTTTATATTTTTAATATACAATTATTCCGATATAATAATCAGTATTACTCGTAATAATTTCATTATTACGAGTAATACTGATTAGAAAAGTAATAATTTACTCGTAATTGCACGTGTAGCGCGTGTGCGTTGTGCTCGGTCTGCGAGATCTTGGACTGGGCCGCCTTCAGCTCGGCGTCCAGGGTCTGCTTCTCTTTCTCCAGCTCCTTGAGACGACGTTCTGCTTCTGTGGATTATGTACATTTGTTTTATATTTACTTGATAATATTCTAACGACTGTTTGATCGACATTACTCAGTCATTAAGATTTTAGAGAGATCGTAGATTTTTGTTTGCTTGCTGTTGAGTTGTTTGTTGTTGAGTTTTTATTTTGTAACTAAGGTTAGAAATTTGATATCCAAGTCATTTTGAAGATGCTAATTTGGACATAAGTATTATGAGACATTATTTTTAGGAAATTTGATTAATAAGTGACGTAAAAGAAGAAAGTTTAAAGTGTGAGATTTTAAAACTTGGAATGTAGTTTAAAAAAATGAATTAAATGTCATGTGGTAATACATATTTATTATTGTTTAAGAAATTAAGATACCTCTATATTGCGCTTCTTTTTCTGCTTGAAGCATTTCGAATTGTTTTCGTTTCAGTCTTTCTTCTTCTAGCATTTTATTTTGTTCTTCTTGTAATCTTTCTAGTTCTTCCCGCCTCTCCCATTCTTCTGCCAATACTCTGAAAAGTATAAAGTAAATGCAAAGCTGAATTTTGTGTTCTAAACTGTTCTAAGCGTGCTCAACTTCTTTTTTGCAGTTAAATACCACTTGAATTAGCTAGTATTGTAAAACATTCAGTGATGTTTAAAGTATAGAGTCGTCAATGTATTGGTCCTAATAATTTCGTGAAGATCATTTCAATGGTAGCGAGCATTCTTTGACTGCGTAAGATGTGTTCCATTGGCACAATATGTTGAAACCCAATAGGAGTCCTGTTTCAGAACTATCACTTGTATCAATTAAAAGTTTGTGGTGTGTATATTATAGTCAAAATGGGTGTGTAAAGTGAACAAAAATGTGATGAATTTCGTTTACCTTGCTTGTAATGCTCTGACAATTTCTTCGTCTCTTTTAGCTTGAGTTTCCTCTTGTAACAGTCTTTCTAGTTCCGCTTGGGCGTTTTTTAATTCTTCTAGTTTTTTATTATCCTGTTGTGCCAATTCTGCTAACTCCTGAAAACAAATCGTTTATCTATATAAGTTACCCGAAATATATTTAATAGGATTTATTTTTTCTTTCAATTGGAATCACAATTTCAGTGAGCCTGAGCCTGAGCTTCAGCTGCCAATCTAGCTCGTAGTTCTAGCTGCAACTATGCTCATATCTCTCTAGTTTTTTGCTTTCGTCTTACCAGCGCCGCATCGTCTAGCGCGGCGTGTCTCTGGTAACCATCTTCATCCCCAGTCATGGCGGCCACTTAGCGTATGGCTAATTGACATTAAGGACCATTGCTTACCTGAGCTTGTGCTTCAGCTGCCAATCTCGCTCGTACTTCTAGCTGCAACCTTGCGCGTGCTTCTCTAACTTCTTGCTCCCGTCTCGCTCCAGCACCGCGTCGTCCCGCGCGGGCGCGTCTCTGGTAACCGTCCGCGCCGCCTGATACGGCTGCTGCTTGACGCAGTGCTGAGAGCCATTGGAGGCGACTCCTGGAATTAAATAAGATTTATGAGATGTAGACGATTGACAAATTGTACGCAGGGTATGTCGTGATACTGAATCGAGATTTGCCAATCTGTGCTTCACCATATGTGAAACAAGTAATAAATAATGAACAGTTAATATCGTAGTTAACGGGTAACTAAATAAAGTTATAAATCTCTTTTGTATTATTTGCCTTAATTTCGTTCAGCGCAAATGACATACGTACATATATCGAATCATTAAATAGAGATTTTTTTTCGTACTATAAATCAACGTCTTGAATCAACGTCTTTGCTTTATGTATTTATTTTAAGCGTATGTTATTTTTTATATTAATTTTATATAAAATGAAATCTTCACATTTATTGAAAAAAGATATAAAAATAATTGACTTACTTGTGGTCCTGAGTGCCAAACTCGAAGGTTCTCTCGGGAGTGATGAGCTGAAACCGTTGTATCTTCCCCTCACCAGCCGCCGCTTCGACTGAACAATACTCATCGATGGCGATCCTCCCACACTGTTCCTTCTGCGAGGAGCTCTTGTAATAAGTGAGGGCGCAGGGCTGGAGGACGCACCAGTACTCTCGCATGGTGGGTAAGAGATAGCCGCGTTTGAAGAGATAACCCTATAAAAAATAATGACTTTGAAGTTAATTGATAGTAATAATTTAATTGTGTTACACTGTCACAATTCAAAACCTTGTAAGTATCGTAATAAAGAGGAAAATGAATATGATTATGGTCAGAATAAATATGAACTGCCAAAAGTGATGAACTCAAAAATTCAATGCCCAAATAACAAACCTTTTTAATAATATCTTCAATGAACACGTCATATATTTCAGCCACAGCTTCCACGATAGCTTCTGAATGTAGCTGCTGGTCGCAGCAGTACTTCGCCTCCAGCACAGCTAGAAATGCCGCCCATTTGAAGTGCCCTATTGAGGAACCCAGGGCCTCCCAGTCAGCCGCGTCCCACCGCAGACCAAGGCAGTGGACGAGCTGCTCAGCGATTATACCTGCTTCTGATGGCTGAAGGACGACCTGGAAAATAAGAGTGGGCTTTAATAGAAGATAGAATTAAATGTTTATGTTAGGTCTGATTGATCAAACCATGAGATCATATCAAGTAATTTTTTTGCCCGTGTCGTGCCGATAGGCAACAAACGAGTATTATTTTTAATTTTGTTCCATTGGGAGAAAACATTGTGTTGGATATAATACTTTAGCACAGCTATTAATTGTTATGGATAGAATAAAATATTTGTGCTCAAAGGAAAAGTGAATATTACATTTACTTCTTGTTATTAGAACCGAAATCGATTTATTCATTAATTAATTTGTGTATCCTAGAACCAGTTATCTGATTTATTACTTCCTACAATTTCATTAATTAATGTTATAGTTGGTAAAAAGGTTTGTTATAAGTAATGATAGTAAATTAACTAGGTCATTGACCCGCGTCCCATGAGTTCTCATACGGCTTACACATGTAGACCACTCATACAAGGATAACAATAAGTTAAACGAATGCATGAATGTCTTCGTTAATTAAGTCAAGAATTTTAAACGTATTGTTTCAATCGTAATTATAACTTATTTTAGTCATGTAGTTAACACTAGCATCCGCTCGTGACTTTTTCTTTAATATTATGATAATTAAATGGAGCCTAATGCGTGTACAAATGTGATGTATTCTGATGTTTTCTATATGTATTATGTATATTTGTGGGAAATATAAAAATTTTTAATAGAATTTTGCGCGAAAGAGCAAAACACGTCCTTCACAATGTTATTTTTGACTGGTTTTTGTTTGTTTCATAGATAAGTAAGATACAAGTTTAAACCCTTTTTTAATTGTTAAAAGGAAAGGAAATCATTTAAAGGGAAACGCATAAAAATCCATCTCGCTTAAAGTCCACGCGATAGTAGCATTGTGCGTTGATAACAAAGTAATGTTTTGTTGTCATAATCGTTAACATACTTAGAGTGAAATTTTAAAAGCATAATCATTATTTTTTATTTATAACAGATCAACACAAAAGCTTTAACTATGTAATTTTTAACATTTTTTTTAAAGTGAAAACTTATTGCTACTAAACATTTATTAATCAAAAATTATAATTTTCACATGTACGAGTAGGTATTTGGAAACACATTTCAACTTAAAAAAAGAACTTCGACTTATCAAGTAAAAAAAAAAGTAGGTTAAAATGGAGCTGTGAAGTGCTATAAAATTATCCTCAATTAGGTGTTCAAGAGAAAATATTTAAACAGATTAATCATAAACTCTAAAATCTGTTTTCTTATTCTTAAGCCATATTAACTTACGACGTAGTGGCTGGCGTCGTCAGCATCCTGCACCAAGTCGGCCAGGAGACAGAAAATCCTAAACAATTTGAACACAGAGTCATCGCTAAAGATCGGCTTGTCTCGCGTCAGGAGATTCTTCTTACAAACGAACCAACATACCTGGAAATAAGATAAAGTTACATATAATAATCAAATAATTAGGCCTCCATAAATGATTCATAAGGGCTAAATATTTTTTCGTATGTTTATATATAACAGTTACCTGAGCTATTTTTAAAGTCGTTTAGCTTGATCGTTTAGCTTTCTGAACTTACTGTGGCCCCAAAGTATTGAAAAATTTCTATTAATTTTATTTTAAACACCTGTACAATATATTTCTACTTCTTTGTAACCTATGCAACTTGACTTAGTGAGCCTCATTAATTTATCCGCTTAAATTTAACGCTCGATTAGTCGTAGTGTAATGTTATGCTGACTATCAATTTCTTCACTATGAAATAAATTGGCATGAGATAAATGGTACCTAATTCCGAGTTATTGAAAAAACGGTTCAATCAATAAGCACATGAGTTTTTTTCTTTTCATTTCAAAGAGGTTAATAAATAAATTTAACGTCTCTAAAATAAAATATATTTATAATTTTATAGATTTAGTCATATTTTTGAATATCTCGAAATTAGATGCCCTTGTATTATATAAAATCAGCATATTACATTAAGGTTATATTTCTTACTTC
>DVWM01000129.1:0-13582 GCA_018235105.1 Junonia coenia | reverse complement strand
CAAAACATTTAGTTTTATTGCATTTCTACAATATGGGTATCAAATGAAAGGGCTTGTTGAGAGTAACTCGAAAAGTAATATGACATCATTCTAAATTCAAGATAGCGGACCATCCAAGCTAGCGGAATAGTTATTTTTAATGCATTTCTATAATATGGGTATCAAATGAAAGGACTTATTAATAGTAACTCGAAAATTTATATGACGTCATTCTAAATCTAAGATGGCGGACGATCCAAGCTAGCGGCATAGTAAATATTGATGCATTTTTACAATATGGGTATCAAATATGAGAGCTTGTGGAAGGTAACTCGAAAAATAATGAGACGTCATTCTAAATCCAATATGTCGGACTATCCCAGATGGCGGTATAGTTAATTTGATGCATTTCTACAATGTATCAAATGAAAGGGGTTATTGAGAGTAACTCGAAAAATTATGTATGAGCATGCGTGTGTGCGCAAGCGCGCGCGCGCGTTTTTGTGTGTGTGTGTTTGTGTAAGTGTGTATTATTAAATATAATTTATAAAAAAAATATCTCTCCAGTTTAAGATCCTCATGTCGTATTGAATAAGTACGATGTCGGGGGTTTAATAATTTTTTATGAAATTTACACTTGTAGATGAACTCGAATAAACAGTCGAGTAATCTTGTATTAAGTGATAAACGGTGTCCATAGATATTTACAGCACCAGAGGATGATGATGAGCTACAAATGTATTGCCAGCTCACATAGCAATGAGGAATCAGAAAGGAAAAGAATTATGGAAAGGTTAGGCTTTCTGATTCTAGCGTTAAATAAAGTAAATCGTTAAATAAGATAGTAATTCAATAACTCACCCTAGTAGATTCGGATCTGTAGAAGTCGTCAATACCGGAGACGGCGGTGGCTGGACGGCGGCGGTAAGCAATGCGGTCGAGTTCCTTCAAGATGACGGAAGGGCGGACGCGCACGCGCACGATGTGGTGCGGCGGCTCAGGGTACGTGACGAGTCGGGTAACAGTGCGAGTGGTCGGACGGTAAATCAGCTCAGCCTGGAAATTAACACGCTGTAACACCAAGCCTAACCAAAAGCTAGAAAAGAAGAAGATTCTACTCGAAGCGATGGTATATTTTATGGATTATGAACTGAATGGCTCTAAATGCTCTAAATGTTTGAAGAAAAAAAATTGACTTACGGATTTTTTGGTACAAGTTAAATTTTAGCAAAATTCTTGTGGAAAATTTTGTTATTTACATCGTAATGACCAAAATGCATTGGTAATGGTTTGCTTTTCGAAAGATTATTCGTAAAGCTGACCGGCAAGAGTAGCATGCAGTGCGTATAATGTATTTTGTACTTACATGTCTTAACTGTATTTGTAATTGTACGTAGGCTATAAAAAAGCATTTTTAGTTAGGTTCACTTCAATTGAAAATTTATAAGGTCTGTTTTCCAATAATATTAAAATTTAAAAGTTTCCAATAATATTGAATGAAATAACGAATAAATAATAGGAGGCCGTTAGCCCATGCCTCCAATATACAATGGGATATTTTCATGCTGTTGCTTTATACATTTTCAATTGAAATAGACATTAGGTAAAGGTTATCCTTAAAGTTTTTAGAGTAATAGCAATGTTGCATGTTGCTGATGTAATGAAGAATTGTGAATAGAAAATTAACGTAAAGTAGATAATAGTTTGTTGGTAAGTTTATTGACTACTTCACGTAGTTTTTATCTTGGAGAGAGCGTAGATAGTCTAAAATTCAGCCATTCCTAGACGCTGAAATATTTTTATAGAACAGGTCCAATTTTTTTTTAATTCCTTCTAATTCTTAGATATGTATTAACCAATAACAATCTAGTCATTTCAGACGTTGGTAAAGATTAGCAGCTTTTGAATGTACCAAAAGTATACACTGAAAATACTGATCCAGTGAGTTTGATACTAAGAAAATATTTGAAAATGTTTATAGCAGCATAGGTTTGTAGAAAACACGATATCAATAGACGAATGAGTCACGGGTTACTCGATTCGAGTCGGGATAAAATTAGATTAAAACGCAACACGCGAACGAATCATGATATACTCGGCGAAATATTCCTATGTTTATTTGTTTTCTTCTTTTTCACTAATATAAATATTTGGTACGCGTTAACCGGTGAATGATATAATCTGAGTTGGACCGGATAAACCAGATTCAAAATATGGCTGACATGGGACTATTTTTAGTGCACTACTATACCCATGGGCCTTATAATAGTATTTTGACTCTAAATGCGAAATAAGCTGTCTGGCGTTTTGGGTTTCAAGACTCGCATAATTGATATGCCCGGGGCTCTTGAATGCAAAAATCATTATGATTGTTAATTTCCTTACTCTAAAATTTATATCCCAGTTCATAACCCTCTCAGAAAAGGTCTTTAAGTGGCGTCAAACAATAATAGAAACCGGTAAAAATTTAATCATTTCGTTTCCTAGCATTGGCATCATCACAACGAGAATCCTCTCAATTCATCTTCAAGTAGCTCATATTTCCTATCAAACTAACTTAGCTTCATATCTCGTTAATTCATAATAAACTATAAAGAAAAAATACCAAGGCGTAAAAAATGTTTATTGTTTAGTTTTCGTAATGCGCAGCTGTTTTCACTTGGCCTTTGGTCCACTGCCAAAACCCATTCCCTTGATCAATTTCCAGTAATGCCGTTGTTCAGGGATTCGAGACATCCGGTCGATTATTTGCTTAAAACTATTTCGCGGCTAGACTTTGTTTATTTATTTTATTTTATAGGCAATTGATAAATTATGGTAAGGTCACGGCTAGCCTTCTTAAATCTACAGAGATTTACTTTATAATTATATTTTATATAAATATTTCGTTTTGTAAGGCAATATGGTCAATTATTATTACGCTGCGTTTCATAATGAATTGAAACTTAAGTAAAATACATTTATACATATTTAATTTCGATCGATTACAGTAAGAGTATTTTGTAATAGAGCTCATGGCTTTAGTTTGTTGAAGGTTTGGAACTGGGTATGCTCAATTAGCGTTGAGCCACACTATCACAGCTCTTCGTTAAGTATTAAATATAGCAACGGTTTGTACAGTAAGTGAAAGAAACAGAAGCCTAACTTTACTCCCTAGTCCTTTTCTTTCTACCTCCCTTATTTCCTTATCAATTTTTTAGGCTAGCAACACGTTTGTGGCTGCACAGGTGCTGCAAATGTCTATGAGCAGTGATCACTTAACTTTGAGTGACCCACCTGTTGATTAGCTTTAGTTAACCTAACGAGCGATTCATATAAACATTTTTGTTGTTTTCCATATGCTACTTGCCCAATAAGTCTGCATAAAATAACAAATTACATGGCAATTATCGCTCTGGATATATTTGGAAACTCCGTTGTTTGGCGCGCTGCCACGAGTACAACACCGCCGTGCAGTAACACTCACGTTACGGCTATTTCGATGGACGCTAGAACTTTATTTGTATTGTTACAAAAACTTACGTTTGAATATTTTTTCATTGTGCAATTTGTGTATAAATTAGTAGGTCCTTCGTAGAGTAATTGTATTTATCACTGGACACTTTTTGCTAAATTTTTCCTAAAGGAGTAAATTATTTCGTTACGTAAGACAGTTGAAACTTGAAATGTTAAGGATTTAAAAAACAGAACTTTAACATTCACAAATTGTACGTGGTTTGTCTACAATCTTCCCAAAATTACCACGCACTTTGTACAGTACAGATGTACAGTTTACCTACTCTTATAAAAAAGCAGTATGCCTCTTAAGATTACTTCACCTTTCAATATATAAATTACCAGTTATTTACCACTTATAAAGACATTAAATCATTAAATCTTTATCATATTTAACTTTTTAATCTTTTTTTAGTATAGTGTTTGCTTCCACTCGATATATTTTGGTCCTTCTAGCCGGACTTTTTAATTCACGTAATATTTTAGTAGCACAATAAATGTATATTACTTATTAAAAACTAATCACCTCGTACTACTTATTAAAAACTAATCACGTTGCTAATAATAAATATTATATCACAATACTATTAATACCTAATAACTAATTCTCGTACAATCTGCATGTGGAGGTGCTGCAATAAATCATTGGCTGGTAACAAAACATCCATCAGACCGGTAGTGAAAACTATTACACGCGCCAAGTAATGCGTTATAGTGACGATTGATCTTGCCATTTGCCATTCAACCTGTATTATACGGAGGTAGTGGCTAATTAAGCCTGCACAGAATCGGTGGCAAAATGCAGACCCGGTGGCAAAACGTATAGACTCGGTGGCATAAAATTCAGGCCCAGTGGGAAGAAAAATGTACGATATTAAATGATCAAACTTCAGGCTTAGGCCTATAATATGTTAAATCTTAGTTTGTAACATTATTATTAACCCTTGCTGGATCCTTTTGAGCGTAATCAAACTTTGTATGAAAGTATTGATTATGAATAATGACACACCTACTACTATATTTGCAAAACACAAACACAGTTTGGGCTATAGAGTGAATAGGCTCTAAGAAAAACTAGTAAGATACCTAATAGGTACAATTTTGGGAACATCAGCTTTAAACATCACGTTGTTTATAGTTTGTTTTTATTTTGATTTAGTGATTAAAGTCGGAATTTAGAGATATTAATCGGATTACCCCTAATACCACAAATGCACTCCAAAAATATACTTTCGAGGTGAACTTCTTAAAAAATATATCCTACATTGACATTGTAGGAACATGTTTGTTATAAATATTTATAATATGATACGAGATAGGTACCTATTTTTTTTTTACTTTTCATACACACGTTTTGGCACAATATATTTTGGCAAGAAAAGTTTGCCAAACTTTATGTCACTTAAATGAGAATTATTTTTCCTCTAAAGAGAATGAAGATGAATAGGCAAATTTTAACAATAGATAATAATTAAGTAGTTAGGGAACGTAAATAATTTGTAGGTATCGTCATGATATTTTTATTTGTTCATATTGTTAAATTAGTCATTCATTGTTTTATCAATAGAATACATTATTTATTTTCTTAAAAGTTCATTTTTACATTTATATTAATCATTTTTCATCCATGTAAAATGCAAAATATAACGATGTGCGCATGACATGAATGATCTACTCATGACTAAAGCTTACCAAAACGATTATAGAAGCGATCAAGCTCTGCCGGATATGCTGTAGGTATATGATCTCTTTAAAATATTCAAAGATGCGTTGCTCATTCATTGACCGTATATTGTATGAATCTGTTAGAAAAATTCTACACTACAAACTGGTCGGTACTTTACGGTTATTTAGCAAGGGCGTAGCCACGGTGGTGCAGGGTTGGGCGCTTGCTTACCCCTGGATGCTGGTTTCAGTGGTGACAATGTTAAAACTTCATAAATTTTCCACTTATTTTGCAATTTTTACGCACGACCAGCTGGCCTGTAGTTGCAGTACATAGCCATATAACTTTTTTTCTGTTATGTTATTTGACTAATTCATAGATAATACTTCAGTTTTTGCTAAAATATTTGCAAAATGTTTGTATCGATGCTAGCCATAAATCATAGCCAATTCGACAACAATTCGAAGCCGCGAATTTTCACTGTTTTGTTTCAATTGTGTGCTCAAATATGCCAGTATTTTAATCTTGCGGTCTATTATAAATATTGGAGAACATAATAGTCTCTAATTTAGTAATATTAAAGAAATTAAAATATTTGTTTTATACCTTTCAGAAGAATAACAACAGGAAAAGTTGTTTATGTCAAAATGCTAATAAAATTGAGCCTTTATTTCTTGAAGGTCGTAATAGAAATATTTCAAGAAAATGTCAAATTGCACGTGTGACGTGATATTGAAATTCTTTGAAATAATATCAAAGAACAATTCAATTCATAAATAATTCATAAAACGGTATTAGTCAAATGTTATAAATTGGAAGCAAATAAATATAATAATGGCAAGTGTAATCCATATCTTTTTGGGTGATTAAATAATAAATAATTTTTAGAAGTAAGTTGCACGCGAAGACATGAACATTTTAGCCAATAAATAGTTAATGTTTTTTGAATATTTTTCCATGCAGTTATTATAAGAATTATGGCAGAAATTCATGAAATTATTACTGAATTCATTCAATTATACCTCGATCCATAATAAACATTAAAGAACAAAACGAACACTCACGTTTGTAATATTAAGAATAATTGCTTTTACTTAGGGTATGGTCTTGCTATGCTTACATCGCCTTGAGTTTGGATTACAGCATTTGGTCAAGAGAAAGTAAAAACGTCGAAACAGGATTAAAATAATAACTAACATAGTAAACAATGTCCAAAATAGTCTTGACTTGTATGTCATAGCTAGAAACGTGGGACACGTTAAATATAGTCGATGTTTCACAAAGGAGCTCGGTGAGCTCACCAGACTCCTAACGGTCGGAAAACTTATCTCGAATGACGATCGTAAGCTTATAAGGAGCTTTGTTCGACTGTTTAGTATTATTTTTAACCAGCTGCTTTCTTTAACTTCTTCCGCGAAAGTTGTATTTTATTTTGCGCAGAACACTCAATCCGTTTCTAAAATCCTTGTAACATTAGTACCATCAAAATCGGTACAGTAAAACAGCAACAAAAAGAAAAACATGGTATTTTGGCATTTTTTTGTAGTATAGGGCGGTAAACGAGCTGACAGATCACCCGATGGTAAGTGAATGCTGTCGCCCATGGACACTTGCAACACCAAATAGGCTACAAAATGCGTTGCCGACCTTTTAGGGGTATAGAGAGGGAATGGATGGGGAATTAATGAGAAAGGGGTGGGGAATTAAGCCTCCGGTACCCTCACTCACGTACGTACGTCGAGGTACGTCGAAACACGACGCAAGCGTCATTTTACGTTAAAGAGGATATAGACGAACCTCATGAACCGGAATGGAAAAAATGTGTGTGAGAAGCCCAGAGGAAATAAAACCTACATATTTAAGCAAGCGATGGTGTTCCTAAATTTGCACGATTTTAATATAATGTAACATTTTTTTAGAAAACATTTTCAATTTTTTTTCATCCTTCTCTTATTTACTCGACGCAAGCCCTGGTTTTCCTTAAAGACATGTAAATATTTTTAAAGTAGAAGATAACTTAATAATATAGTTAATAATATGCGTGCATTTGGCAGTAGAATAGGAAATAATACCTGGTTATAAATTTTTAATCATCTTAACAAAATCAGGTCTTAAAATGTAGTAACATTTATAAAAATCATCGGAAGTTTTATCATATGAATTTTATCAGAGTTTTCACACAGGTTTTCCTTTAAGTCCATATCTATAATACATTAAAAACCAACATTTACAGCTTATTAAGTATTTTTATGCGTTATTAAAGCTTATCGATGGTTGACCATTTAAATAGTAACTGTCTTACTTACTAATAAAATTTAACTCGCAACAAGAGTAGAGTTTTATTGGTATGACCGATACATATTTTTAAACGAACATTAAAAGATATAAGTACAATAAACATAAAACATAAGTTTAAGTGTTTTCGATATAAAAATTAAATATAAGTTCAAATTTTTGATCTTCAATTTTAAATGCATTAATGCAATCTCATTACGTTCTTTTAATGTTACCGTCGGTATCAATAAAAATACAATTTTATTACGTCGAAGAACGCGCACCGTCTTACACGGAAACCTGTATGTATATAAGATACCACGTTACGTCTTATCAAGTTGTATCTTAAAAAAAAAGTATCAAATAATTTAGACTCAAATTATAAATAAGTCAGGTGGTTTTAGTGCACCGACGGAACTTTAAGTATTCCCGCGACTTTTATATTCATATGAGAGTTTATTGTAACGAAAATAATGTTTGTCCTTAAAAATGTTAGTACGTTATTTTATTATTTGTAAACTTCTTTTAATATGATGTTCGTTTTGAACTCCGAATTTTAACAGTTGTTCTCGTTTTTAATTTTACTTTGTACATTTATTTTATTCCCGCAATTTATATTTCCGTAGTGGCATTCATGTTATGTTTTTATACTTTATTTCAATTAAACACTTCCACGAAACAGAAATTACGTACGATAAAATAAAACTGATTAGAAGTTTTAATATATTCAAACTAATTTCCTTAAAGCTTACCTTTTTTTAGAGTAATCTTACACTTTACTTTTATCGAATTGGTAATGAAAGGGTTTTTTATGTACCAGTTCTTAAGATGCGAAGAAATTAAAAGGACAACTTCATTAGCTGATAGTTTAGATAATATCTTTTAGATAAATTTTGGATTAAGATACTTTGTGATAAAACGTGAACGCCGAACACACGTGAAAAGTAAATGCGATTATGTATTGTTGAGACATGACTATTCATTATCTAGGTGCTCGCTTTTGTGGTTATTTTTTTTTGTTAATAAATTTGACTGTCGACACGCAAACTATATGCGCTTGAAATGAGCAGTTCGAAGCACGCATTGATATCAACAATAATAATTTGAGGAGAAAGTCTTTATTAACCAGCGGCCTTTCACTAAAATGCTTCTCACATATTATATGCTCTGCTTACAATAAACCTTTGTTTTGTGTAACTCTCTTCATTGTAGGATTTAATTAATATTTAGGTAATTAATTTCAATTATCTCTCGTTCCAGGTGTGAGTGACAATGTGTGAACGGTGAGAAACACTGACGCGCGATGTTGCGCGCGATCTTCTGCTTCCTGGTCGCTTCGGCGGCGGCCGAGCACGTGAGAGAATTCACCGTCCGGGAAAACGCCCGTGCTGGCACCCTCGTTGGCAACCTCGGCGATGAGCTACCAGATGCCGCACCTCCGTATACCATCGTCCCAGTCCCGGGTAGTGCGGTCAATGATGACCTCAAAATAGACCCCCAAACAGGAGAAATAAGGACTCGAGTGCCTCTAGATAGAGAAAATAGAGACCATTATGCTCTATTCGCCATACCCGCGAGCGGTGATAACGTCCGCGTTGTAGTTCGCGTATCAGATGAAAATGATAACGCCCCTACCTTCCCCGCCGCTGTCATGAACGTTGAGTTCTCGGAGAATACTCCTAGAGATGTTAAGAGGAAGCTAAATCCAGCCAAAGATCAGGATTTGGGAGTATTCAATACGCAGAGGTACAATATTGTATCTGGAAATACAGATAATGCCTTTAGGCTGTCCTCGCATAGAGAGCGTGATGGCGTGCTTTATCTGGATCTTCAAATCAATGGTTTCCTCGACAGGGAAACTACTGACCACTATGAGTTAGTCATAGAAGCGCTAGATGGCGGTACACCGCCTTTAAGGGGAACGATGACTGTAAATATTACCATATTAGATGTAAACGATAATCCACCGGTATTCGCAGAAAGTGCGTATTCAGCTATGATACCTGAAAACGCTACAGTTGGTACGGCTGTGTTGAAAGTGTTTGCCATAGACTCTGACGCTGGCGAAAATGGTTTGATTGAGTACTCGATAAATAGACGCCAGAGCGATAAGGAGAATATGTTTAAAATAGATCCTAATACAGGTGAAATAACTGTGAATAAGGCTTTAGACTTTGAGACCAAAGAGTTGCACGAGTTGGTCGTCGTCGCCAGAGACAAAGGCGCCCAGCCCTTAGAGACGACGGCGTTTGTGTCTATCCGTGTTACCGATGTGAATGACAATCAGCCAACGATTGATGTAATATTTTTAAGCGATGATGCAACCCCTAAAATATCCGAATCAGCACAGTTGGATGAATTCGTAGCGAGAATATCCGTCCACGATCCCGATTCTAAAACTGAATATGCAAACGTCAATGTTACGTTAAGTGGCGGAGATGGACATTTCGATTTACGGACGCACGATAACATAATATATTTAGTAGTTGTAGCCTTACCCTTGGACCGAGAGTCCCAGTCCTCTTACACTCTGAACGTAGTTGCAACGGATAAAGGTTCGCCGCCTTTACACGCATCTCGTATCATCAGTCTTCGCGTGACTGATGTGAATGATAACCCACCGGTTTTCCTAGAGAGTGAATATAAAACGAGTGTCCCAGAAGCTGCGGCTCCTGGTACACCGGTCATCCAAGTATCTGCAAGCGATGTAGATGAAGGAGAGAATTCCGAGATCAGATATTCTTTGCTCCCCACACCGCAATCAGATTGGTTCTCGATAGATGAGCGTTCTGGTTTAGTTACGACTCGTGCTCGAGTTGATTGTGAAACGAATCCCATGCCGCGGCTAACCGTGGTCGCTAGTGATCGTGGAAACCCGCCGTTGTCGTCCACGGCTACGTTGTTGGTGACAGTTTTAGATGTTAATGACAACGAGCCGATCTTCGACCAGTCCTTCTACAACGTCACGGTGTCGGAGAATGAAGCCGTCGGCAGCTGTATTTTAAAGGTAAGCCATTCATATATTATATTAAAGATTAACTTTACATCATCTGTTTCTTGTTCTACTTCATTAAGAAAGTCAATTAACATATTTGTATACAATGTAGACCACTTTTTACGAACAGCGTACATTGTAAGTGATGATGTCAATGAACAGAAATTATGAATTTAAAATTTCGGGTCATTAAAGATTTTACGCGTTATGATGCTTGTAATGTAGCTAATTTGTAACACGCATTTAGGAGAAAATTCCACGGCGCCGCTTACTATTACCCTACTTTTGAAGCAACTTTGATATGCACCGGTGTAATTATAAAAAAATCAATTTCCCGTCAATCTCTCCATCGTAAATCAGTGACGAGTGTGTTTGAGTAAAAGTATGGCATGGCGTGACTACCGATAATTTGCTATTTTTGATTAAATTACCCTTGTTCGAAATGTCAGCATAGTGAAATGTCAGAGTCGATTGCACCACGAACGATATTGTTAGTGTTGACGACTTCATGCACTCACTTGTAAATGTCTCGCAAAACGGTTCGAAAGTTTCAAAATCGCCACTTCAGACCGCGGAAAACGGTTTCACGCAGCTTCTTGTGCCGCATAAAAATTCCATGTATTTATTTTAGTTAAGGACGTAACGAGGATACAAAAAAAATCGGCCATAAACACATTGTTCGAGCGTGTTCAATTACGATAAAACAAGCCTACTTCATCGGGCGAGCGGACAATTAGTCATTGAGACAGATCAATTCCTTTTATCTCTTAGCCCGCCTCCCCGCGAATTTGTTAAAAAAAGTCGCAATTTTCATTAAAGCTTATCTGCAGAATCCGGCGCGGGCTCATAACTTACGCGAGTTAATTCGTTTTAATATATTCCGTGTGGGTACATAGTCATATGTGAGTATAAATCTATCCGCGAGTGAGCCAAGTTTGGGCGCTCGGTGCTCCCATCGCAAATTGCGATCTAAATTGAAAATTAAACAGTGTACGCTTGGCTTGCAAGTGTTGTGCGCCCGCGGCGGCGCGACCAATGAAATGATGTTTCACAATATGCGTATTCTAGAAGGAGGACCGGGCTCAAAACATTTTTAGATAAGGAAAACTATAAATTAACGCCTACATTAATATGAGATTAAAGATTAAAAATATGATCATTGCATTTCTAATTTATGTATAGTTAAATGTTATTTTAAAAATCTATGTTAATTATTTAAAATAATATCTCAGTTAAAATGCAAAAAAATCTGCATTTTTACTGGATACATCGGGTGTATATTTTTTTCTTAATTCAAGGTTACTTCTTGTTATAATAGCGTTGGATGTTTTGTATACCTTTTTTTAAACGGTTTTACATTTTTGTGCATTTTAATTTTGCACGTGAATAACATAACGTTTTATAAGGTCCGGTTTTAAAATTGAAAAATAAATATGGGTATTTATCGATCGATTAATGTGGATAAAGAAAATGAAGGAAAGTAAATACTTTGGTAAGAAGAAATTTCGGTGGAACATTCTCGATCATTGACCTATGTCAATATTGATTGATGGCGATAATTTCGTAGAAGTATACCGACTGTCACATGGTGTATGTCACCAAATCAAGTCAGTATCATATATGGAAGTAGTCTTGTCTAAGATTTTTTGTGACTGTATCGAAAACTTTGTAGTGTGTATTTTTAATGTAGTATGTAGTGATTAACAAAACAAATAATTTTATACAAAGACTTTAATGTTTATTTTTTTATAATTATCTCTTTACGTAACAAACACAGTATTTAGATCCAAATACGATACTTATTTGTCTTGATTTAAAATATTTTAACTTAACATTATTAAATCAAATAGTTAAAAAAAACGTTAAATTGTACTTACCGACATTCCAAAGTTTTTTCATTTTATTTTATTTGCCACAGAGTTAATAAACTATCAGCTAGCTTGTTCAATATGCATTTGTCTACGTGATCTGGATTTCGGGATTTTTGCTTCATTAGTATTACATTCATGTAACTATTTGTAACGGTATATGCACATGTTTATTATAATAGGTAGATATTTTGCATTGTTTCTTTTAAATATAAATTTCTTATCCTTATACATATTTTGTTTGTTATTTAAAAATAAAAGTATTTTAGTAGATGGCATATTTGATATCCGTGATAAAAATATGAGTTCAACAATCGACTCGTAATCATTTTATTTATTTTTATTTTATGTCCTATTTCAGAAAAAAATCCAAAATAAATGGCCGAACAAACACATATCAAACAATAGTATAATACAAAATTTATTTACAAAACAATTTCCATCACAAATATTTCTAAACACGCAAAGTTTACGATGAAATTATACACACATTGATGTAAAGGCGCTTCCACACCGGGAACGTTCGCCTACATAGTACCCGTACAAAGAGTTATAGTGTCCAACCCATAATAACAGTTTGTAACACACGTGATACAATGTGTGACGTTGCACATGAAGTAGTATAACCAATACGACAAACAAAGTAAAAGCCTCTTTAAAAAGCTACAAGCGAATACTTAAATAAGGATCAAAAATACTTTTTGACAAACATTAACAAGCAGTATTATATTGTTAAGAACAAAATCCAATCTTAGATTGTTTTATTACAGGCGAATATTCGTCAATACTGCCTTACAATCATTCGCGAGCAGCTCTGTAACGTAACGCTCAAAAACATAACTTACACAGTTAAACAGCATAGTGAGGGAGCACCTTAACGTTAAGCCGGATTAAACCGGCATTAATAGAAGTATCCACCGACCCCGCAATGACAGTAATAGTCCATTACACTTTTACATTGTAAATTATATGGATTACAATATGGATAAGATAGCATCTAGCGATGCAGATAGCGTGCTCCTATTACGGATAGCCATTCCTATTTCAATGTGTACGATTGTAACGTTTTGGTAAACGGTTCGGTATGGAGACGGTCTTGATTGTGTTGGTTATACGTAATTTAGATGGTGGAGGAAATTGTGGCGCGAAATCGTTTGTGGTTTTTTTTAGACTGCAAAATAAGTTTGTTTTAATTTTTTTTTAAACAATTTAGTTTTGTTTTATCGTTTAAATAGTTAAAAAAAGTTTAATTATATTTTTTTTTTGTTCTTTAATATTTAATTTAAATTTAATTTTGTTTTTTTT
>DVWM01000128.1:0-13603 GCA_018235105.1 Junonia coenia | reverse complement strand
AATTAAATGTCACTTAGGTATTTGATCAATGACTTTTCTGACAAATCATAGTAAGCTTGAAGGAAACAACTATTCTTAGAATAGTGTACGTAATACTACATACGATCAAATAAACATTTTTTTTATTCGAGTGCTAAATATAACAAACTAAATGAATGCCTAGACTTGTATATATGGAGCTATATTATAAACGATAAATATGTAGTAATCTATTAAAATATTGTATCGACTGTTCAATGTAGAAATTACCTCTACATAGCGTGTTTATCGCTCATAATATTAACTATTACTATTATTATGCCAACGTGTTAAGAAAGCCAAATAAACAAAAGTCGCTTACTTTGTGTATTATACTCCATTTTACTTATCACGGTCTTATCAACGGGGGCTGACGTGGACGATGGTGCGGCCGGTGCGGTGAAACCAGGTACTTTTTGAGTTACAACGCTTGCTTCTGAGGACAGTGGCGCCATCTGTGTAGTGGGCGCCTTAGTTGTGTCGAGAGATGTGTTGCACGCCACTCTGCTCTCAAAGTCGCATACACCTAGATACTATCATGAAAAATAAACAAATGTTAAAATAACTTTTATCTGTTTAATTTGGCAAAATCTGTAGCCTACTGATTTATTTATAATCATGTTAATAGATAAGAATATAAACGTATTGGGCTTAACTTCAGAGGCCTCTCTGCCTCTCTCTAAATTATGTAGCATGTAGCTTTAAATATAATAATAAATTATAGTGTCTTTAAAAATCATATCTGTGAAAGCTAGAAGTAAAAACGATAAGACAAATTTCCCAGAGCTAATTCAATGGAAAATATTGAATTAACCTATTGCATTGAATTGATGAATGTATGTCTGTTAACTGCATATATTAGGAGAAATATCATTTAGAAAGGCATGACCTCGTCACCGAGGACCCGACTCATCTGCGCAGGATGTGCGGATCAATTGTCTGGTGATTTAATAGCTCTGTAATTTTTTTCACGTAGGTTCAGAGTTATGAATTGTTATGAAACGATTGTTCTACTTTTTTCCAAGCTTTTGTGTTGTAGTTGTTATTGCTTATGGTGTTAGTTCTTATTGTATATAATATTCTTTAATAATATTTTTAATTTGCAATGCGTTTACTCATACTTACTCAAAATTTTAGACTATAGTCGAAACATTATATCGAAAATTTTATTTTTTTTATTATTTTTAAATTATTATTTTTTTTACTAGTCATGCGTAGAATATTGATATAATAATTATTGCAAAGATTTTGATAATTCGCAAAGTCGGATTGGGAGGTCTGTTTTAGTGAAATATATAGACAAAATAGTTATTTAGATACTAGATACTGTCCCTATTCGTACTACGCGTAGAAATGATTGATACTTGATATAAAAACCTTTGAGTTATCTTTATTTAATTATTCACGTTCTTGTCGGTCAGGTCAGGGGGATAGATACATTACTATCCTGACCGCAAAGAATTTAATAAAGTGATTTGAAAATCTGATGGTGTTGGGAGATATTTTTAAACCTTCACAACGATTTATGATTGTTTTGTGTACTTATTATAAATGTAATTGTATAGTATAATTAAAGACGAATTACTCATATAAGTAGTCCATAAAGTATTGACACAACATACCTCACTGTATAACAGATCACCAGGGCACTTGAACTTGACCGGCAGGCCTTGTACACAAACGAAGAACTCATTGCAGTTAGCCGGGTTCCTGGACGCTTCGAACTCCTTGTTGCAGAGGGGTTGTGGATCTGCGAGATTAATTTACAAATAATAATTATAGTAACGTTCATACTCAAGGACCCACAGTATCAAGGATAATGTGTAGGATGTCCGAAAACAACACAAACACAAATATCCAGACCACGACAATTATGTATACGGCCAATATAGGTGGATGTCATGAGCAGGGATCGAACCTGTGGATCGAGCGCTTTAGTCAGTTGCAGTTATTAACGCCAGCTTACGGTCAAATGTCCTATAAAATGTGACGTTTATATTAAACTACTAGCTTACAAGCTGAAACTAGTGAAATCTATTTGTTTCGTAATATTTAAGTCAAGGATAATTAAAAGAAGGCTTCATTCTACATTACTTGAATAAATAATAATTAATTGTCCTTCGTAGTTGTTATTCTGCTTCATAAAATGACTCATGTACGTCGTTATAATAATAGTCTATAACCTGCCTCAATCGGGTATTTAATATGAATAGACTTTATCATATCGTAACAACTTCTGACGCATACTAATCAAATTATCTTTTTATATCTTTATAACATTTTTAAGTCAGACAATAAATCTCAGACTATTTAAGACTATTAAAGACTCAAGTATTTACTTACATTTTTCGATTTATATTATCTCTGTATGTTACTGAAAACTGTTAAGAAAATATATGATTGAATATTAATGTTAACTATGTTTTAATTTTTTTTTATCTGCAGACACTTTTTTGTCATAGTTTTATGATAGGTATATGTTTCCACTTGGTGTAGGCTTACAACCCAACTGCCTTCTATTAACATACTTGCCCTTATAGAGAAGATGGCTATTACAATATTCGTATAAACTGCTTCTAATAAGAGTACAATGTTAATGAACAATTAGTCATAAGAAAGAAAAAACAAAGAGTTTATGTCGATTAAGTACGAATAAGGTTTTATTACCCATTTAAAGTACAACTGCGTCATAGCTGTTTTATGAGGCGTGCATTGCCTAATACGTATACACAGAAATAGGCTTGACATTTTAATAAAAGTGAACAATAAAAGACGTGTTTTACACGTCACACTGTGTAACTGACTGCTTAGTGTGTACTTTAATTCCAGGGAAATATAATTGAAATAAATTAGATTCAATATTGCAAGCAACAAGACATTCATGCTGCACCGAAAATAGCGGGCGGCTGGGATATTAGCTGATGTTCAAATTGAGCCTTGTATCTACCCCTGAAATTGGTTTTTTGTTTACTGTAAAACTTCCTTTGAAGCCTATGTATTTGTTTTCATATCGTGACATCTATATAAATATGTAAATATATAGATACATATACGGACAAATCACATCGATTGAGCTAGCCCCAAAGTAGGTTCGAGACTTGTGTTATGGGATTCTAACTCAACGATACTATATTTATAATAGATACATATATAGATAAACATCCAAGATTTACCTATCCAAGATTGGCCTGGGAATCAGAAAAAGATCGTTTTTCAATCATGACCTGGTTGGGGATCGAACCCGGGGCCTCCACGCCGCAGGCAGCCATGATAACCGCTGCGCCCCGGAGGACGATTTATATAACTTAACTGTAACTGTAACGTAAGTGCCAATATTGTATAGTTCAGATTTGGAATGCATGTAATTAGTTCAAGTAGGGTAATTAAGATTTAAATGCAGCATCATAGATTCCCGACTTTATTATGTAACATTTATTTTATGTTCGAATATTGATTTTAAATTTATTAATGTTATGTTGTAAAGCCTCCTTGTAATTATTAAGGTTAGTAAGGAAATAGGGGACATTTTTTGGGCTTTCGCACAACTGAATAACTAAATGGTTTAAAACGGAGACCGACAAATGAGAGTTTTTGATCAAAATATTTACGTCAAGCGAATTATTCTAATCACCCTGTATTGGTGCACCAATTACGAATGATTAATTAATTATCGCCAATCCAAACATTTAATAAACGTCGCACTAATGACTAATCCAATATAAACCCCAAGGACTAATTACGCAAAATTATCACTATCACGTATATTCGATAGTTTTGACAGTGATTTCTGATGTTTGTATTAAAATACCATGGCGATAATTTTACGTAATTATATCTCTAAGCCGGATTGTAATATAAATTTCATAATTATGAATGGGTTTTTTTTATGACATAATATGTACCTATTTTTGTTTAGCACGCGTTTTAACATGCAATGTAGATTTCGATTTGGTTTAATGTATTTTTTCGAGTAGAAGGTAATTTAATTTTAAAATATTTTTAAGTTTTTATATTTTTGAACAACTTCAGAAATTCAGACTTTTTGATTTTTTTAGCGGTAAAATATTCGCCTCGCATCAAAAATCTTTACATCAGTAATGTTATTGTAAAAAATTTCTAACATATTATATTAATGTACTTTTGCCTATCCTAGGTAATAGATTATAAATGCGAAATGTTATTAATTGGTTTGTTCTTTTTCCGCCTTCATGTCTTAGTTTCTGAACCCATTGAGGAAATTTTGCTATGTAAAGCCGAACGCTCAGATTAAGTAACAGAGAATTTTTATCCCGGAAAAATGTGCCGTTCCCGAGGGGACAGCGTTTCCTTACCTAGAGTGATAAAATATCCACGTTTCCGTGTAAATCATGGTATGGAAATAAACCCCACGTTATCATCCTTGATAAATCGCAGGATCAATACCAACTGGCTCACGATATCGCAAAATGGTATTCATCGATTTTGTAGTCTAAATGTACTTACAGCTCTTGGTAAGGGCAGTTGATTAAATCTCTTATTTCTTGTTGTTCTTATTACACCTGTTATAGTCATTACTAAAGAACGTGACGAAAAAAACCTACATAGAAAAAAGTTTATTTTGCAGTCACAATTATAAAAGTAGCGTAGAATTTACGATAGATATATAAGAAGACTTTTATAAGTCTGACTATAACTTGGCTTTTATTGTAAAATATTTATTTGAATGGATTGGAATAGTCTCATGACGTCAAGTGTCGAAAGTATTTTATTCTTTGACTTTTACGGCTTACAACTCTATTTTTATTGCTTTTCAATGAATAACAGATATTTGAATCAATTGCTATACTTGCAAAACTAATACCATAAGCTTTGAAGCCAACAGGCGTGCCTACAAACGTTACATACGAGTATGTGCTGCGCAAAATGAAGCCATCGCGTGCATTGAGAGGTCGGTCGTGCATCCCATCCAATTTCTATAAATAATTTCATCCCGATGCCCCTCATGACTGATGCATAGTACGCATAGTGACGTTTTATATAGAAAACACCCACAAACCTCACCTTTATTACTATAACCATAAGGTTTAGAATTCAACGATAAATGCATCACGAAGTTTCAGTAGTTCTGTGTACAAACATTTTTCAGTTTTTTTCCCATTGCGACATCGATTTGAAATGGATATGATTGATTGATATCCGCGGTTGCATAAAACAGGATATATCTATTTGTCTACGGCTTATATTTTATGAAATTGGATATGAAAGTTTTACTGTATCTGTGAACGTTTATACATAGTTGGTTACATTCGGTGGCGGATTCAGGATTTCTATTAAGGGGAAGGGTTTAACCAATGATGGGGCCAAGATTTTAGTCGGTGGGGAGCCTTGAAGTCAAGTTTTATATTTGTCAGTGGTTATCTTACAATTTGATGCATTTCTGAGCAGGGGGACTTGAGCCCTTTAATTCCTGTATCAGTTATACTCGTTACTACGCTATGAAATGGCCCAATTTTGAATGAAAATCGGAATGGCCATGTAGAGCTTGTGTACTGATTAACGCATTTGTGGCTCGTTTGATGCTGCCAATGTTTATGGTTTGCAATCATTACTTAGGAAAAAGTTAAAGGTATTAGTTATTTTTATTTTTTCTAAATTTGTAGAAAACGATATACAACAGAATATTTTTTCCTAATGATGTTTATTTTTAATATGGCATAATACATAGCAAAAACGCAATATCCTTATTTACTTAAACGATAATGGATAACAATAAAAATATCCAATTTTTGCGACATTTAATAAGTTAGAATACGTTTCTAGAACCTTGCCATTTGTCTGAAATGAAACGCCGTCTATCTATGTTCCTACTATACACAAAGCAATAAAGCAATAATAAAAATGTTATGGAGCATCAAGACTCATAGTTCCCTCGCTTATTTTGTTTTCAAGCCGATATTTTTACGAATCACGAAATAAAATTTGTACCTACTATTCGAATGTGAGTCATTGTTCTAGACATCAATGCATTTAAACTGATTTAACTCAAAATGAGTCTTAAAACGAATAAAAGTTTATAGCTTTTTTAGAAATAACAGGAAATTTTAAGTTCGTTTGTTTCGTTCGAGTTTGTTACTATGAATGTATTAAAGTAATTAACACCTTATTTATTTATTTATAGGTAGCATATTTAACGGTGATTTGTCCAAAAATAAATGTTGCATCACTACCAGAAACGTCACGACGTCTGTGTACATTCTGAGAGTGAAAAAGTGAAGTATAGCATGAGGTTTAATAGTGTTACTACTAAGGGTTGTAATGAAAAGTGATCTTCACTTTTCACGGAAAATATAGACACTAAATCCAAACAGATCAAGTATTACTAATGAACTATTAAGACAAGATTTACAACTAAGCTACATCATTCTATAAAAGAAATACGTTTAAGAACTATTTCAGTTTCAACCGAGCACAGAATAAAAACACAGAACAGAGCTGAGTTCAATTAACAATTCAATCTAGCGCAAACTGAGCACTGGTCTTGTTTTGAGCACGCGTGAGCAATTTACTGACTAGACGAGATATTGCCACGGAGAGTATCCTTCGAATGGGTGTCCGTAACGCCGTAGTAACACAACTGTAGAACGGACAGTACTTTATTTTCTCGTGGAAACTGGAATCTCTTATTATACCTACTTCGTGAAAAGGTTTACAAAATTGTGTTGTGCTAATGAACTATTGAATTGACTATATTTTGTAGTTCATAATCTTTAAGACTAAAATATTTAGTGCTTAAGAAATCGAAGTAAGATTTCTAACAATACGTAGGTACGGTAAAATTGTAGTAGGTAGTAAAGGGTGAATATTGAATTATATTTACACATAACTGAATGAAATGTGTACGAAAACATTTAAAAAATTAATGTGTAGTAAGTACACATACATGTACCTAAGTATAAGAACCAACGTATAGGTCGTGTTAATAAAAGAGCGTTCAAAAGATTTCAAAGTTTCTTTTCAAACTTCAGCAGTATATAACTTGCAATAAAGACTTAGACAAGTCACCGGGAGGTGTAATTACATTAGTTTCAGTTCAATTAACAGTTCAATACAGTGTTCGAGTCCACTATATTTATTTTTATTTTGTGGATCCCGTGAGAGCTATATTTGATATTGCCGCTGAATTATTGAGTCTAAAACATATAACTGGACGCAATATCTAGTTTCGACTGATGAACGTGATTTGATAATCTAGGCATAATATCACGGGCTTTGATTTTGTACGTATTGCAAATTTTCGTCAGGTGTCAGTGTGAAATTTCTCAATAAATACTGGCTTATGCATAGTTAGAAATCATGTTAAAGTATTGATAATAGCGCAAATTGTCAAAAACAGTAGTTACACTATGATATTCTGACAAGCCAAGAAGTCTTTTATTCCAAAGAAGCTGGCCCAAAGTATCAAAATATTGTAAGTTTGTAAAGTGGTAATTTTAACGTAGACTCAAAAGCAAAACACATAAATTATGTCCATCCCTCGGCCTCGTGTTTGTCACTTCCAAAAATGTTTTAAGGCTTTAATATCTAAACAGTTTATTGTAGTTCTGTAAAAACCGTCGTCTTGCCAAAACTTTGCGAATCAGACATTTGCAAAACAACGTTAAATCCGATTTGCCCTTTTTCTACAACTGAATACATTGCAGAATCGTGTAAGTATATAGAAAATACTTATACAGCGGTTTTTATGCCAAATGCTTACTGGCTTTATATTGTGTGGCCAGATAAAGATAGTGTGGAGAAAATAGTTGAGGCAATTCTAAAGCTTTTAGGATCCCATAATCTTGCTCCTTTATTTCGCAGAGCTCATAAATGTAAACATCCGGTTTGTCCTTTCTTTAAGGCATCGATGAACAAATTCAAGTCAAGTGAAGCCAAGGATTTGTACAACTGTTCAGAGACTAAATTTGGTAATATTATGAACTACAAAACCATTCATATTTTCATGCTCTTTTTATATACTGTATTTGTATTTATGATATGTTTTATCTATTTTTCAATATTATAGTTACATTTTAACAATAAGATTCATATAAATCAATTTTGGCGAATTTTGGTATAAATGTGTAAAAATTAAAGTTATAATAAATAATGTATAAAAAGACTGTCTACATTAATCATTAGGTACGTGCAGACAAAATCGCAATTAGGTACTAACTAGTTACTCTAAAATCCCAGTGCTAATATTGTCCCAAAATGCTTCTTAGCTAAGGTCCATTCAGTCTAACGGGCTCGTTAAATACACGTGCAATTTGACCAAGTTTGCAATTCAACCATTAAATCGTCCATTCCGCAGAGCAGAGCTAAAAGAAAACGACATTCACATTTTATATCACGGAAATAAATGTCGAAAGTACAGCATCGGGCTGGCGTTTCCTATTTCCAACTAGCATGTGCGATAAGAAATGTAGAATCTAAAAAAAACATGTCTCTTTGCCCTACTGACTTAGAAGAAGCGAATAGCACGGATAAAAAAAGGGAAAGCCCCCGAATTTAGCTTCCTTTGGATCCAAATGTACTATATAGATTTTTAATTTCGAATTTTGGGGTTTTTAATAGCACAAAACATTGAAAAGAAAAATACTATACAATTTTTGTATTTTATTTAGCATTTGTATTTGTTACTTTCGTATTAGGAATGCCTCTAACAGACACTAGATATAAATAATATACTGTACAGAAGTAATCATTCATGTCGTTTGGAATGCATGCAACATTTACTAAACGTTGAATTAACCACAACAATATCACTAACATTTCACTACATTATTCGAACATAACAAACTTTGGATTATGTTAATTAATGAAATGTTACTGATTTATCAAACTAACATGACAGGTACAAATATGTGAAAATTTTCCATTGAATTTGTATGTTTTTAAACGTGTAACCTTTCATATTCCTGCGTACATTGGACATGTTTTAATAATTAAGTTTATAAGTCACTATCAAGCAAAAAATTAACGAAACTACAAAAAATGTGGCTTAGGCTTTTCTTTAGGCCCCTTTTATTTCAAATTTAACTTTCAAATGAGTGCCAATTAATTCTGATGAGAATTTCCTGATCCCTTTAACTTCCACTAAAACCTTTAACTGTTCTTTTGATTTCTAAAATAAATTCGACCGTTCTCTCCTTAATCCTTCCGGGTGACAGATGTCCGTATAATTGTCGACGCTTCACATTTGAATGCCAACTTGTAAAATAGCTTTTTAACCGACTTCAGAAAGAAGGATAGGTAAGTGATACGCAATTCGATCTGTGTGTAAGCAATATTGCCAAATGTTTTGTTTCATTTACTTTTATTAAAACCAGCCTCTGAGTATGCATGACATATGATATATGTATGTTTATTTATATTTACGTGGTATCAAACAAAAACTTGAGATTGTTGGCAAACTTATGTTTAAAACAAAAAAATGAATTAATAAAGTCAGCCTTAAAAAAGAGACTAACATAAATTAATATATTGGTATTTTTAAGACCTATCCCATCAGACACAAATTTTTTAATAAAATTATAAGAATAATTTCGCCAATTAGATAATTACACATTCGAATTCTGTAAAAAAAAACCTGGTTTTATTATTTAAACATTTTAAAAATTTATTAAAAATACGAAATTTAAAATAATAATTCGATGCATTTTATAAAAGAATTGCTATACCGAATTGAATTATTCTACAACATCAATTGAATTAGGTATATTCTTTCGAAATTTAAATTGCCAAGATCCAATTGAATAGTTTGAAATTGTCGAAATCACGAATATAGCGGCATTCTATTCGAAATTCAAATTACCACGAATCGAATGAAAAAAATATTTAAAAATTTTACAAAACAGCATTCTATTCGAAATTCAAAATAGCGATATGGAGCAATTAAAAAAAAATAAAAATATCCGATCGTCACCTCGTACATTCGCGACACAATGGCGGGCGTGGCGGGCGGTGGGGGATAATTACCCCCCTGCCCCCGCCCCCGCCCCCCGCCCCGCAGGCTTCATTGAGCATTGTCTTGAGATGTGACCTCTGACGGTAAGGCCTCGTCAGAATGAGAGCGGTTGACGCGATATCGTGGACTATGAATTAAGTTGACTTTTTAAAGTGCTAAACTTTATCAGATTAATGTAAAGATGTAGATGTATGTGGATGTGTTTTAATGTTATTAAAATTACAACAAAAAAATTTACTCTGTTTCAATACATATTCTTCTATATTAATATACGGTTTGCCAAGTTACCTTTTGGAAACTGCACTAAAACCATTATAAAAATTATGGTAACATTTGTAAGGAACGTTAGTCCAAAATTTTATAGGTGGTCAATTTTAAGAAGAAGAAGTAACCTAAGTAATTATGAGGTCCAAGTAAAGGTCATAAATATGAGTATGATTTCGAGATATTACATATACATTTCGTATTACATATATAACCTAATATTGAATCCTAAACGCTATCTAATATATTCGGAGCGTGGGTACTGAATGAATTAAGTGTAATTAATACTATCCAAACATGTTTTCTGTGAGAAAATCATCAAAAAATTCTAGTTTCTAGTTTTATAATAAACGCAAAAAATACTTAAATCTAATTTTCGATATTGCGTTTTTTAGCTTTAATTTCGGAATCGAGAAATTAAGATAGTGTAAATTTTTTTGTTGTGTCTTAATGAGGATGGGAACCGATTAAATAACGCGATTCGTGTGATAACACCCTTAAATTATAAAACTTTAAAACCGCATTTAATATTAATAATGCAAATATTCATTGAAAAAAAAACTCTGTCAGTCTGTTCGTTTTGACATTTTTACGCCTAAATCGTTGAAGCGATTTTGATGAAGTTTGTTATATATAGATTAGATGTTGGAGAACGATTTAGAATACATCGTAACGCAAAAATAAAATTTGAATAGAATGAAATTATTTACAAACACAAAGTTGCGGAATCAATTTCATATCAATTGTTATGTATCATTTTCGAAACATCTAATACAAATTGGCTATTATATTCATTGTCATAACAAATAAATATGGTAAGTACGAACACCAAAATTTTTCTAAGAACGAATCAATCAATTTACATCAGCCAGGCACGTCTAGACAATTTTTACTATCGTATAAATTCTATTGTACTGTCATTGGTATGAAAGGTGAGAGAAATCGCGACGGGCGAATTCAACCCGCGTGTGGTTGCGTAACCACGTAACCTGGCCATTGTGCGGCGCGTGCCAGTGCAACCCGGCGTGCCTTGGCGTGCCATGTTGGTACTGGTCAGTCTCTAAAACACACGCTAGAATATGCCTATGTACGCATTGCTCAATCTATTCCTAATCCCATTCATTCATATTCAAATATGGAATAACTTTACAAGCAATCATTCAAAATAAGAATTAAGAATATGCATTCGACCCGAACATGCCACCCGTTTCGTGCCCGTGTAACCGTACATTTCAAATTTCGAACGTCAGCGAAAGCTAAAAAAGCAAAACGTTCATATCTTAAACTCGTCGTTCTAAATTCAAAATATAAGTGAAGCAATTGAAAAACGAAACGAACTAACTTCGTATTACAAGCGCGTTCCAAATTTAAGAGTATTCAAATATCGAACGTCGAGACGGATTATGACGTGCGGCTGGAGAACGAATCATGTTTTCCTGCAGACTTCATATTTTTTAATACCATAGATAAACATTTAAATTGCAAATGCGTCTAATGTGTAACGAGATTCGATAGAGAATATTTATATTATTCCAACGGAGCTCGTAAAACCATACATCTTAACTAAAACATTCAATCAACTTTTAGATTTGAATAAAATATTACCCGAACGTATAAAATCATAATGTCGGACGGCTAGTTTCGTTTCGGCGGAGATATGATCCCATTGATTGATGGGTGACCACGCTGCGGGATCGGGCGGCCAGTGGCGGTTGACCCGCGCCGAGTGCGAACACAGAGCGGCTCAGAGGTCACGGTAGACTGGTAATCGCTTGATCTAAGAGTGTTGACCCCGAATGTGTGGTTAGAACGGAGCATGTTTTGGACTTAATTAAAAATGTATAAAGTATGTATTGCATGTCACGACCGCCCCCGTGTTTGTCGAAGTTTTAATTTTCAATCAGTGAATTGATTGAAGATAAATATTGATAGAAATTTAATTTTGTGAACATCTCGCTCGAGATGTGTACTAAATTCAATTTTCGTTGCTGGCGATACGTTCATTGTGTGTTTTCCATTCGTAACAAATAGATTTAAATTAAAACCAAATACCCGGATACTGACGCGGCTGTTTATTTGTATCGTTAAAGAACGTACCACGTAGGTAATCCTTTTATTGGGAGCCTAACAAAAAACGGAACAACGAAAAAAAATCGAGTGTAAATTTTCTTCTCGTAATGTTTACTCATCTACAAAACATTAATTTTATATACCTACAAATGTTCCAAGAACTCCACAGATATTAAAAATAGATATACTATTTATTAGTTCGTGAAAAATTACCGAATAACGAACGGTATTTGTCTAATTTCCTGAACGCATCGTATGTATCGCTGACTCAGGGCTCAGGAACAGAACACTTTTCTAAACTCACATCTAATTCCGAATGTTCCCGTTCTATTTTCAAAACGTAAATTTGAATATGAACCGTCTATTCGATGATGGAACGCTCCCCGTTTGTAATTCGAAAATGGAACGTCTTGTTCTTATTATGAATGCGTTAAGGATGCAAGAGCATGCCTCTGACGGTTTAGTAACTGATGCATTAATGCCTCGAATGATCTCTCGTCTTTTTTTCCTCGACGCCCGGAGATTGGTCATTACACATCTGAATATGTGGACTCAACAAAAAGAGTGATCACGTTTTGATAAAAAGTTCCGAGTCTTGTGATGTAAGAGTGGCAAACGTGCTCTTTATGTTGTTAGAATTTCGAGTTTCCGGACCGAATTGAAAGTCTGAACCCGGCGGTTGTTCGACTTTTAATTGACTCCGTTCAAATATTGTTTCTTTTAATCTTCGATATTCGAAAATGGAATTCTTTTTTTAACACGATTTAAAAGTAGAACACCAATTAAGGAATGGTCTTTTAAGTCAAATACCCAAACACGATAAATCAATTTGCATCAAATGAAACATTTCGTACAATCTTAAAATGTTTTACAACTTACGAACTAAGTAATAAAATAAAACTAAATTTCCTTTTGTTTAAACAATTTCATTTGTTTAATGTTTTAGTACCAATTGCTGACATTTAACTACCTATTCATAAATAGTCTGAGGCTTACCGCTGTTGAACCTAAGTTTATATTATGTTGCTAGTATTTTTAACTTCAAAATGTATCGTAAAAATGATTTTATATCAACATATCTGAATCTTATAGGAATCTTATATTAAGAAAATTGAACAAGACACATTAACATCCTAAACTTTATGTTAGACTAGCTGACCCCGCGAACTTTGTTCCGCCTTAATGGCAGTAAATAAGCAGATTTTTTTATTGATTTCTGACTGACGTTTCATGTCAAGTCACACGGGAATGCTGTCGAACGGGATA
>DVWM01000127.1:0-13624 GCA_018235105.1 Junonia coenia | reverse complement strand
CATACAATATTCGAAATCTGTCTCTTTAGTAGAATATAATATAGTAGGTATGTAGTATAGATTTATATACATATAAATACTTATTTAGAACTTATGGTTATGAATGTTTTAATTAATATTTTTTAAGCAATAATTATCTATATTTTCAATTATAAAACGCTACTCAAATTTTGCAAGGTCATATCTATCAGAGGTCATATGCGATCGTATTAAATAAAATGATATAAAAACCATAAAATAAAATTTATTACGCGTTCAAATTTTTTTCATTTTACCTATTAGCTTAGACCGTTTTATAAGTATTAGGTACAGGAATTTTGCAAAAAAATCACTGTACAGAGAATTTTTTGCAAAAATTATTTAAAATTTTAATAAAATTTTCGACTTAGCAGAAGGTTACGCTCGAGTCGCCATCTTGGTTCAAAGAGCATAGTAACTTTTTTATGCGTACCAGAGCGATATACTACAAGTAACGTCATTTTGTAAAATAAAAATTTAGGTAGGTATTAGATATTCTATCTTTAGCTATAGTTCCAAATATCTAGCAATATGTAATGGAAACCCTTCTATCGGCTGGGCTATTAGTTATCATACAGTGTACATTGAATGCTTCATTTGGTTATAGTTCTCGGCGGCTAGACTGGCGGCCGCTCCATTAACAGGAAGCCCCATACACTCTGCGCATACGCAATCTCGCGGAGATGGTTTCCATTGCCCACACCGTACATTGACGACTGATGTTCGACGATAGGTTGGACTATTCAATAAGTTTTCAATAAAAAATAAAAAAAGATTTTTTCGATAAATATTTTTAAAATGTTGCCGCTGGTGTTGCTTCGTGATCCAGTATATTTTTATGTAAAGTTTTATTTTTTCTCTTCTTAATCTTATACTTACTTTTTACATTTTTAAATCCGATTTGCGAATAAATTAACTATTATTAATTGGAACAAAACCTTATTCCATTTATACACAATCATCCAAATGATTTATCTCAAATGTTTCAAATTATGTTTTGTTTAGTATGCAAGAGATGTGGACAGTATTTGTTTAATAATATAAATGTTTAATATGAAACGAATTCATTGCACAATTATATGCATATTATATTCATAATTACAACTAAACGCGTATAACGTAATTTACGCTATACGCTAGAACGCTATTAGTTTTTGCAGCACGAAATAACAACTCGAAAAGAGCAAAAAATTGGTATATTACTGAATTTAAAATTTATGATAATTTTACATAATTACGACTGTATTTAATGAGTTTTGTTGTTATTTTTTAATTTACTAGAGGTAAAAACAGCAATGTCGGTCGGTAACAATGTAAACAAACCCGAACAATCTATGTGGAAGCCACGAGTCACGATTGCAGACGACCTAGCGTCGTTCTTCGCTTGAAGGTAAAAGGTAAAGTGTCGGCCGACTGTTTAGTTTGTTTTATGGCACAATCATAAAGCGTGGAATTGACATTTACGATACTATTAATAGCACATCTAAACGTAACACCTATTATCGACGGACCATTAGTCTGTGAAAGGACTTCAGCTATTTCTGACAATATTTCTTAATAAACCATCTGAATGAAATTTAGATTAGTATTTAAAATGAAGTATTTATTACCTACTTGAAATCTAAAATTTAAAGTGAATTACGGTATTTTGCGAGACTTATTACTTATGTTAATCAACAATGTCATGATGAAATGTAATCCAAGTAGCACTCGCAAGGGCAACTTCATTGTCTCGCTGAGGACGTGCCTCGTTGATGATGTGTTTAAAAAGCATGAAATTGATACTTCTATGGTATAATAAGTGGTATTTTAATGCATTCATTGTCAGTTCAAAGACCTGCACCATGATGATGCTATCTTCTCTCTTGGGACACAAGTGGGCTTGCACGTAGGAATCAATCACGCGGTCGTGAGCGATCAATCAAAACGAAACATTCTATTATATGTTATGACTTCCGTCAATACTGTTTCATTACAATGATCATAATCGCAACGTGTCGTCAGATGTACGATTTTGTAAGGAGCCTGATTAAGCAAATCTGAACCACGTTCAGCGCCATGTATCTCTCTTGTTACGTAATCAAAAGCGACTTACACATAAACGGCGTCTATGAAACTTACTATTGTAGAAAATTATTTTTAATTACAACTTTGATTTAGATTGCTTCGTTTATTTTACGTCTTAACTTATAAATGTTAATTTTAACGATAGATTAACGTTATGTTCCAAGTAATAAAAACGGTCAATACAAAATTATAATTGAATAAGGTATATAATTTATTAACGATAGTTAAAATGCTTAAAATTAATTAGCAGTTAAACATATTTAACAGAAGAAAATACGTTGAGAAATAATATTACCATAATAAAAATAGAGACTATAATAGTACTTTTACGTCTACTCATAATATGTTAAATGTAAAGTGAAGCCGACATTTAATTTGCGAAAGGCAGACAATTTCGCGAAACTAATTTCCGTTTTCTGTCTTCCACCGTTCCACCGCAAGCGCAGTTGAAAACACATTGTTCTCTTTGAAGTTTAACTAATGTGCTTATGGTCTAAAAGATATATTACGTGGTTAAGGAATTATAATGATCGATTACTGAAAACTATATGCGGGTGGAACGATTACATACTTTAAAATTATTTGTTTCTGTAGCGAATGTTGGTGTGGTACAAGTACTCACGAGTACTTAAATGAGGTTTTAAATGCAATTGTTATTCTTGAATTAGCAATAAATTGTACTGTATGACGAACTTAAATTTGCCAGATTCATACACGTAATAAAACAAGCATTTTAATGAATGTTTTACGATGAAACATTTACTTTGGGTTTTTCCACTTTGGTTTTCTTTGAATATTAAACTTATCCACCTGAGATTTTTAAAGGAAATCTTTTGCCCAACCACAAGATAGGCTGATGTCAAGAACATGGATTGTTTAAACCTAAGATGCCACAACAGTGGAACAAGCTAGCGCGTGCCAGTTAAGAAAGGTCGGGCTGTAATTTGTACCCCACGCGTTATTGCGGCAACATTTCGTGGTTTGTTATTACTTTCAATGACATCTGAAAACGTTTAAGCTAGAGCTTCAGTGAGCAGAACCTAGAAGTAATATTTCTTACCGCAACCTTTCGTTATAACTTTACAAAACTTTACCTTGCCTGCATAAAATTTATCACTTAGAGTTTAAGGATTTATTAAATCTTTGACTTGAATTGTATATAGTTTACTTTTATTTAAATAAATAGTTTTATTAAATTCCACTCAAAATGTTTTGAATGACAAACTATTTTGTCGTCTGGAAGACAACGGTGCTTTTGTTAGTCGCAAATTTTCCATTGTCACAAATGTAATTACCATAAACATATATTCTTCAACGTCTTCTACAGTTAATTCAACATTAAATAGAAAATGTGAGACACACTTAGCCGTATTGTAATTGAAATCGTGATGTTGGTACTACATTTTTTGTATCTTATTGTAATTCTTGGCACTTCCTGTAAAAAGCATCAATTTGCCGCGGTATCGGACCCGGGCGACGACCTTCAGCATCATGAGTCATCTGCACGGTGGTTAACCTAAAATTCTCAGAACCCCCCACTATGGGACAGACGTATTTAATGGTCAAATTATTATGCGTGAGGAAATGCATAAAGTTATTAGCACGTTATTAGTGTTTGGCAATTCTCTGCTAGTTTGATTGACAATTTAACACTACAATTGAAATGTCGTACTCACCATTTGACAAGCTTCTTCAACGAGAGACTGTGCTTGTGAGACATGCAATATTTCTTATATGAAGAAATAGGCAGTTAAACATGTGTTATGATGAAAATGATTTGCCCTTTTATTATAAAGAAAAATAGCTTAATAGGTTTATCTGGATACAAATTCATTTTAATACATAAATTTTGTTATAAAATTTATTCTTTCAATAATTTTCAATAATACAACCGTTGCAGTAAACTTACAATTCAATTTAGTACCGATCATAAAATTATTATTCATTTGATTGAAATCATTTAACTGAATAATCAGTAAAACGATACTCGCCGTTACAACATTGATTAAAGCGTGTGCAATGTGCTGATACGAAATAATTTGAGGACAATTGTGTCAATTGAAATATATTTGCTGTAAAATCCGTGCGAATTTTATCGTGGACAGAAGTACGTTTAAACACGTTGAATGTCCAGCCTACAAATGAATTGGTTAATGCAATTGATGACCAGACGGGAGTGTATGACGCAAAAGTGTTTATGAGTTCTGTGACCTTAGATTTTTAAGCTTACACGAAATTACTTTAAAGTACGTAGTTTCTCATGTCTTACTGTAATGTGTATGAGTGGACGGTAGTAAATATTTATAGCGTTTACAGAACGGTAAAATGCACTCGATGAATATCGAGAAATCAAGACGTCCCGCTTTCGTTGACGATTCAATACCGATGGACAGAATGTGTTGATCTAAAGATAATTTATCCTATTTTGTACTACCATCTCGTGTTTTTTAAATGGTGACCATTAGTAGAAAATGTGAAATAAACGTTTATCCATATGTCAGTCGTTATGTAATAGGTAATGTTATGTGTTTCTAACGAGTGCTTTTTGTTAATTTATGATATTCCACTTTAAGCGAAAGAAAATTTATATGACAACTTTGTAACCTAACAACAATTTGACCTTTACGAAGTTACGACTCTGTAGCTATTGAATTGTTTAGTTTAAGGTAAGGGCATCTAATTTCCAGGTATTCAAGAATACGGCTTAATCTTTAGATTAATAAACATTTTTTATTCTAGCAAGATTTAATTTAGTTATTATTATTGCTTAAATTGTGATTTAGACTTCTACGAAACTTGATCGATATCTTCAGTACTTTTTGCCAGACACAAACACTCAAAGCGTATTACTATCTTATATATATAGATTAAAAGGAATTCAAGGAATCCTAAAAAGATGCTCTCACAATTCAATTCAATGCCAGCAATAAAAACTTAACATTTCCTTTCCCGGTAAAAACCATGGCTGTCAACGCTTTGACATTGCGCTAACAGAGATGCAATTTCATGAAATTATCATGTCCGAGTAATAAGTGGAAGGCAAGAGAGTAATGCGATAAAGGCAGGTAATGTAATAAATAAATAATGAGAGTTGTTAATAGACTAAGGTGACTAGATGTTCTGATTTTGGTGGAAAGCTCAAGAAGTGTTCCTAAGTCCTGCGGCGATTTTAGGTCCCGATTATTGGTAACGTGCCCGCGATTGGACGACACAAGCTACAAAAGGAGAAGGAGATGTCTAAAATTTGATTGCTTGACTCATGACTGTTAGTGGTATCGCTTTAATAGATGTCGTAGTAGACAACGAAAGCTAAAAAAATTGTAGTGAAGACTACCTCTCCACTTGTACTATATACGTAATATTATGTCTAGTCGCCTCATTATAGACGCAATGAGGCTTTAAAGTGGACTTCGTGTTGTTGCGTCTCGACGCCCTAGTAGACGGCTATCGGCACATTCGCCATATTGAATGTCATTGTCTATTGTATCAATTTGTGAAACAATTGGCATACACTCACTATTGATTGATGTCTAACGTCTGACTTATACATTAGCCCCGAAAATTAGACAAAATTGTTTCTAGAATTTTTATACCAATTTTATCTATAAAAGGCCTAATTTCAGAACTATTTTTAGGGTGCCGTGGTCAAAACGGTTGGATAAGTCGTTCAAAAATATTACGATTATAAAAATATAGTCGTGGGTAAGCCCTTTTTCCGAACGAGTAACAGTTTCCGAAATATTAATCTTCAAAGTGTCAAATTTTCTTAGAATCAAGTGTACCCTCTCTCTCCCTCTACCCACTAAAGTACTGCTTCTAAAAATATAAAAAAATTCACGATAGTAAAACATACAATGAATTTATAAGGAAAATTGTTACGACTATGTAGGCTTTAATAGTTATCGAGATATATATAGTCGATCAAAATAAAAATATAATTTCACCTAGATTTCATTAAAAATTGTTAAGATAAACATGTTATTTGTTAAAATGTAAGTAAATTTTAGAGATTAAATTAATGAATGTCCGTATATTACAAAACTACGGAACCCTCCATACGCGTGGCTCGACTCGCACTTGGTTAATTATTAATGTCTATATTTGCTATGTTCTATATTACTTTATCTAAAATTTTAATATCCAAGAATATTTATTATGGATTTAAGATTGTCATAGTAATATGACCTTCTAAACTTCATCTCATTCTAATAGAAACACACATTTACTAAGCAGCCTTTATACCTTTGATCAGAAGAGAGACAGGAATACTATCATTGTCTATATTATATAATAATATAGAGTAAAGATTTGTATGTATATTGTATGAATACATGTTAATAATACGAAACCCTTTGTAAAATTCAAACAAAACAATGTATATTTTCAAACAAAACAATAATTCATATAGGTTCTACTTTTTCCTACTTTCTGACTTTATGATGTCATTCCACCTGCTTTTATTTACTTGTTTGTATCAACACAGTCCATTTTAAAATATGATATTATACGAGTAATTGTAACAAGAGTGAAAAATTACTTTAATTTCTTATCAAAGTCTGTTTATTATTATTCTGTAAATTCTATACGAGGTCGGTTTAAATATCTGATACCATTTCTAATAAGCTCTGTGCTGAGATGAATAATACCTGAGCACAGTTCCCGACCAATGACGCACGCTCTAAGCTCAACTTATAATGGCATGTATGAATCACGCCTTTTTCCTTTTCAACCTCCCTGGGAATTCCCACGGTTATATGGGGTCGATATCGAGTTCGATGCAAAACTTATATTGCGACCAATTTTTATTTTATTTCTTTATAATACTCGCGGTTTCTTCCATACGCGTTGCTTAGAGTGGATCTTATATTTTTATTCCAAAGCTGCTTACAGATTCTCCAATAGGTACTACTGCTTATGGTTTTGATAGCTTTTAGACGTGAGACTTTTTATTATTATATTGAGACTCTATTTTAATTCTGAAAATATTGAAATAAATAGGAAAGAATAGTGTTAACAGTTAACATATTGTAAGCTTTAATTAAAAGATTAATTACAAATGAGTTTATTACATTTTATCACAAATGTGTTCTTGATTTAAAATAAACTCTTCAAAATTAATGAAATTGCGTGGTCAATATAATGTAAGTATCATAAAAATTAATTGTCGCTTAAAATTTTATTCGCTCTGATGTAATGGTTTTAGCATAAAATAATTTAACAGCGTTTTCTTGAAATCAGTAACGAATAACCTTCTTTAAATTTCTTTTCGAGTTATTACTTAAATTCTCAACTTTATAATGCTTAATTTTATAAGACAAAAATAACTTGTGTTTGTGGCAGGAAAATATATACTCGTAATATATAGTTTTGGATTTTAAACCAGCTAAAATATGATATTTACCAAAAAATGCTATGGTCTAAATACCACTCTATTTAATGTTTAAAATTTATATTTCGTTTGTACGAATGAATAGTCACAGGAAACTAGCCACAGACTTATCTGAGTCGGTGTGGGTGTTGATAAAATGTCGTATAAATTTACGCACATGATCCAAATGAGATACGGCCATATTTGCTGAATACATTTAAATACATACACTTCACATCACGAAGCTGTAACTTGATAAACAGTTACATAAATTGACAAATAACACGTCGCCTCATTTAATATTATAATTTTTAGAAAGCATTCAATATGCAAAAGACTTGAGAACAAAACCATAAGGAAACATCTGACTTCTGAATTTTTAAATAAAAATGTAAAGCAAACGATCATTTTATATTAAATGTTCACTAGCATACATGAAACTGCAAATGTTTAGTTAACACATTCATGAAATTAGGGAATAAGAGAGGGGAAAGGGATGTGTTAGGTTTTCGGCGACAAATTTTTCGCAACGTCAAATATCGATTTGCGACTAAGGACAATCCAATACTATGGACGACACGACGTAATAATACGAGCAGTTGGCTACAGCTCGGCTCTACCATTAATAATGTATGTATAAATAATTTAATTGAAGACAATTCTATTCCTGATAATCATAAATTTAAAGTACAAGGTGCAAATCAAGTGGCCATTACATATGCCTGAAATGCTCATGGTTTGCATAGCGACGCAGGAGCTACTTAGAATGATTCCCACGATAATTGTGCGAATTCAATCAATGAAACTAAATTAATTAATACTGATTAAGGAAACACATTAGCACTTTTACTACGTCCAGGAAGTGAACGGGACTTCATTTAAATTGTTGACTTGGCTTGCAACCAAATGACTTACTACGATCGAAACGGTTCCAGAAACTGAAGTGGTAAAACTATAGATTTTCCTGAGTAATTTTAATTATTTTAATTATTGCATAAAATACTTCTGTTGTTGCCATAGTATGAAAAAAAAATCCAAAGTTTTATTAAAATCCAATATTTTTAACTTAAAATATTATTTAAATCTTTATCTGAATAATCAAGTTGAGGAATAATTAATACCCTTCCTTTATATGTCCACGAAGATATAATCCTTCTAAAAAGTTTTCAGTAGAATAGTTATAAACGATATCCTTTATTCGAAACGCTCGGATTTACCAGAAGCAGTTATTAAATTGATTTTGTATGAAGTGTCAATATTAATACCATGCAGCAGTTTTCCTGCAATCGAGTCCTCATACTTTAGATTATAAAAGGAAGGATAGCTGCAAGGGATTTCAGCCTTTATGCTCGATGATATAAAAAGGATATGTGTTTGAATGCTATGATGTGTAGGTATAGTCTATTCGATATTGCATTGTACTTCTTATTATTGTCTTCAATCGTTGGTGCAAGCGCAGAGTCAATAGTGACCAATGGTATGACTACTCGGAATCCGACCTGTCAGTCCCGTTATTCTTAACTATCACTTCGAAAATGCAATAAAAAGGGTATGTAATGCTTTTACGAACATAATTACTAGTCTCGGACGAACAGCCCGAAAGGTTAAAATTATTCCATCAATTGTTAAAGTTTCTTACAGGCCGTTATTTCGAAATTTGATTACTACTTTTACTCAATAGCAATGTAAGGTTTTATGAACAATTAAATATACTCTTTTTATTTATTCTCTTTTTCTTTATTGACGAAACACTGCACAATTATTGTACCTATATCTAGTAAGGTTATAAATCAAATTTGTATAAGGTTGAATAACGCTCCTACTAATGTCGTCAATACTACGATTTGAGAGTTGTTCATACGAAATATTGCATTTTTTGCCAACTAAAAACAAATTGCACACATACAGTAGATGTATAAAAATCTTAGGTTATGGGTCATTCACACCTTTTTATAAACACATATCCCATTACTAGCTCAGCGGAAGTATTTGAAAACATTAAGTAATTAGCGAGGAGTGGCTACTTGCGTCACGCTATGTAATCCGACTCAACGTTTTTACATACATTCTTAGATCTTTAGACCAGGAATTCTCGGTTGATCTCTTTATGAAATTAATGAAGCGAAAAATATTCTGTCACAGATTGTTTGAATGTTAGAAGCTTCTATCTTTACTCATTCAAGCGCGACGACCATGAGAGCAGATTGATGCTCGAATTTGTTACAAAGAATTAATTAGAAAATTGCTCAGCGTAATAATTTTGTTGAGTGTATATTCTTCAATATAAGTACTATCACAAACTAGGCCAGAATATCTAGTAAAAACGACTACGATGCTACTTCAGACGATAAATTATGGATTTAAAAAAGGCCTGTGTGAAACGGAACGCCGAGAAAGAATTTATGAAGTGGAAGAGAGAACGAAGCCCTTAAGGTAAAATATGACTTTCTTGTTAGACCAAAACCGTAATAAAGTTAAAATAACTCTTAAAACGAACGCATTTTATCAGAAACAATTTCAACTCCATGTCAAGTGTTCACATGCGGCTACGTGGCTGCACTTAAAGATTTAAAATAATTTATGGCTAATTCTTAGGTTTACTGGGTGCTGTGGAATGCAGCCGGTATTGTTCAGTTATCTAAACATTACGAACCCGTGTGCAATATAAGAATGTATTGACTGGTAATGTGTTACTAGTAAGGTTGCTTTACAACTTATTATGTAGTGTTTGATATTTTTTCGTTTATACATTTTTGAATATCTATCTTTTTCCTCGTGTAAGCTTCATAAACCATTTTATAAACTTTTATAAGTAAATGAAAAATCGCATAAGTCAGCTATCGAGGCTTAATTAGTCACTGTTAAAGTAAAAGATAAATTATTATTTTGATAGTTTCGAAGCGTAAAAAATTATTGACGAGCGCATTTCCATCAAGATATTTTAATATTAATATTCTAACGAGGTACTGTAGATAATGCAAACAGTCTTGATAATTAAAGCGACGAGTACCAGCTCATAATAAGCTTAATGTCGTTGCAAGTTAATCCTCGAGTTTCGGTTTTATTATAAAGCTTCCTTTAGTATCGCCACTCAGTCAAACTTTTCTTTTGAGAATAAAACCGTTACTTTTATGAAATCAGATAATGATCCTGTTTCGTTTATTATCATCTGATTTTAATGCAACTTTTACATTTTTTACGAAAGCAAGGACAAGATTTGGAGTCAAATCTTTAGTCATATGTATGTAACATAATTATGTAGAGTCGCTCAATATTTTAACAAAAATCCTATCCGAATATGTTTTTAACAAATTGCAACAAAAAAATTTATGATTGTATGGTTACCAACAGGACAAAGAAATTAGAAACGGCTGCGAGATAACTGGTAACGTTATTTACTCGTAAATTTGTCTGAGGGAAGGGGTTCAATGACCAGCGTAACGCGAACTTTAAATTACTTTGCAAAAAATGCATTCTTGTTTATTGGTCCATATAAAGGACTTATAACATATTTAGTTTGAGAAGGTTGCGTGCTATAAATATTTAGACATTATTCAGGTAGCTTAATTATTAAAGATTTTTATTTTATAGAATGGCGAATCAAATGTACAATGCGTCGCTTTACAATAGTTGCTTCAAGAACAGCTATATTATGTTTATAATTGCATTGTATTGTTTAATTTAGCACATATAATTAGCTTGGAATCCTTCCAGCTATTGTTAGTCGTGTGTACCTTTGCTACATTTATTTAGAGTCCGTCTGGTCCAAGTGGTGTATGTACCGGTCTATTGATTTGAAACAGCGACAGAGGGGCGTGATTCGTCGGTAACTATGTATATACGTATGTACGCTATACCGTGTTGAAACGCAGTCTCGTTAAAATTCATAACATCGTTTTTTACGTAAACTTCAACTGCTAATGTCTCATCAAACGCTTACGGTCATAAATATTCAAATTTTATAGACAAAACAATACGTTTCACTTTTTCATCATCTGTAAAGATCAGATTTGAATAACCATTAACTATGGGTGATACTTAAAATTAATGTTATGGTTAAACAACACTTGAATTTAGTATTGCCAGATAATATGACAAGATTTCGCAAACGTTGTGGAGCAAACGTGTTGGGTCAACCATTATGGATGGGTATTTTAGATGTCTCACAAAGATTGCTCCGGTGTTTCATCAATCTAAAATATTATCTGGATAACGAAACTTTAACTGTGCGCTTGAGAATTGTTGAGTTTTTTTATGCTCATATTTGGCAGCTAGTCTAAGCGGCCTTAATACAGACCTATTATATGCCATTGCATGCCGGCACTTCAACATGAAACGAATTAACCAGTTTTTATACGGTTAAATAATATATAATTTTGTATGATCTACACGTAACTGTTCCACTTTTTCTGATCATGATGGTACCAAACTTTATCATTATAATACTTGATACAATAATGATAAAACATATTCAAGGCTCAATCTCAAAGAAGTAGATAGCATTAAAGTGTTAAAAACCCACGCCTTTAACAATACTCTTGCCAAATCCAGCGCAATAACCGTTTGTATTAGTCGAAGACGCACATCTATTTTTAAATAAGAATAAGGATGCCTTACTTGTATCCGTCGGATGTCTACATTGTATAATATTATAAAATACTCATTCAGTAACGTGAACTGTAAATGATTTACTTTGAACTTATACATTCCTGCAAAGTTTTCTTAGATGTCAAATTCAAAGCTCCATAACGTTTTGTATGTCATAATATATGAATGGAATCTGGCTGCCGATACTCAGAAATTTCGCTTTCGCTGAGTTGTTAGCGCGTTTCGTGAAACTATTATCGAGTCTCATTAGCATAACGTGTTGAAAAATTGCACATTTCTAACCAAAGCACTTGCAGCATCCAGGCATACGACGGACACAGCATAAACGATAGGAATGAGGAATGATAATAACATTAAACACGACCAACGGATAACTTACCGGAGTGCTATGTTTATTTTTCCTTCTGCGGATGATCCAAAGCCACATTTGCAAAAAGGACGAGCCAGGATGCACACTATCGTGTTGCACGTTATAAATAGTGGCACTCTCCGAAAATAACGCTATAATAACGATGTTATGCACTTGTGTCGGTTGCGAGATCGCAAGTGTCTGTGACGCGATACACGGGCGCACCGGGTGGCGGCGCGCGGTGGACTGTTGGGTCTGCTGGCGAAGCTATACGTACTTGTGTGATCGGGTAGGAAGCACGCGGCGCGCTCTGGGACGAGGGCCGTGAAAGAAGGGCCACAACCCGACGCCGTTTTTTGTCCCATCTAATATTAGCAACAAACACACGTCTGGCTTACTTCTACGAAGGGACTGAATTATACTTTGTTGCCTTACGACCAGGGTCGAATATGTTGTGCTGAGATAACGAAAGTAAAACCGATAACTGCTGATACATTAGACGATTTATTTGTTAGCACTTTTGTTAAACTTTGATACTTAACAAGTTGCAAGTAAATGCTATTTAATCCTCCAACACTAAATCTAAATCCATTAAGTTTTGCAGTTTAAAATTTGGTTGTTTTAAATCCTTAGCTTTATTTATGCTCTAACATTTTCGGTTTTATGTCTTCCTATAGCAAATACATCTTTGGTATTAAGTAGACGAAATGAAAGAAGTTCCAAAACTTCATACGTAAATTACAAAAGTTCATCGCCACCACAAACTTCTCGCACACGATCGGGCAAATCGTCGGAATCAATAAGTATTGTAACATTTGTGTCTATATTTGCATGTGGTTGAACGTAGGTCGCTATCAGACTTCCGGGAGCAGTTTGTTGGCACAAGGAAGCGTCGTAATGTGTGTAATAGAAGACGAATTGCACAATTTCCCGACCAAACCCTGAATTCTCGTTCAGTCATTGATTACTCTATTTGTCGACTTTTAAGTAGCTCTTCCTCGATCTAATCGAAGAGAGCAAATACCTTTTACGAAAGCTGGTTGTTTCCGAAAGCAGGTATTTTAAACTTGGTTATGAAACCCTACGTGTACCGTTTAACAAAGTCAAACGGAGGTCGAGTTTTTATAAAACGATTACATCAAATTACATATACATTTTATATAGAGTTATATTATTTTATTTTATTTATATTATGTATAAGTGGAAACGTTTCT
>DVWM01000126.1:0-13637 GCA_018235105.1 Junonia coenia | reverse complement strand
ATCGAATTTACTTAAGCGTCCTTCTAACTCGAAGCGTTGTAAGTCGGAAATGGTTTCGCAACTCATAAGCACACTGATATAATTACTAAAATTAGTAATTTTGGCTTTCATACTACTGCGCTTTCTTATTAAAGTATCTTCATTAGCCATTATGAATGAAATATGTAAATAAAATAAAAACAAGAAGAAAAAATAAACACGTGGCTATTAATGAAGCTCAATAACAAAAGAAATGAATGCAAGTGCAATGAATAGAAGGCGTGGCACTGCCCTTGACCGTGACTCGAACGGTCCGCACAGGTGTTGTTTACCGTTATTTTTTATTCAATGAAAAAATCAGCAATAAGGCAGTGTGCGTAAGCGCAATCTAATAGAAGAGTGCAGATGCGAAACGTAGTATGATAAAATGAAATAGCAAATATAATTTAGGCTCAATGAATTTAACGAAAATTGGCTTTATAAAAAAATAAAGACTAGCAAAAAGGCTTAAATAGTTCTTTAAACTAAAAATAGAAAGGACTGGAACCTCTGGAAATTATTAAGAAGGGAAATAATTGGAACAAACTCACAAAACGTCGTTATCCTTATCCAAAAGGCGACTAGAATTGTTCAAGGAAGCGTTAACTTGGCGAGTTTATTCTTCGACTTCTGACTTGAACCTGCCGTTGAAGCGATGACACAGCAAAATTGACCTCGCCCGAGTCCAAAGTCCGCGACGTGTAACGTGTCCGTCGAACTTCGTTCTTCGTAAATCGTCGGAACAATGCTTGAACGTGGCGTAGATGGGCCAACTTGATATACACGGCGTTCGATGTACCAAATTAATCTTCACGGTAGAAGGACCAAACTGTTAGTGCCCTAACTTAATACGGGACTTAGAAATGAAAAGCAGCGGACTGTAAACGCTATATTTTACTGGTACAAAGTGATACAAAATCAACGCGTGTGTCATCGGTCGGCTGTGGTTAGCAAGTGGGTCCGTATGCGTCCCACGCGATGCGTCCGCGGCCGCGCCCGCGCCCGCGCCCCTCCATTCGACGACGGCGAGGTCCGAAGTCCGAACATACTCCCCGGGTTGAAGTATTCAAGAGAGAGGAAGTGGGCAGATGTTGTTGAAGCCCCGAACGATAGTCCCCTTCTTCGTCTTCAGTTCAGCCACCCGCGAAGCTCCGTCACTGCCAGGGAAGACCTTCATTACTCGTCCTAAAGGCCATAGTAGAGGTGGTTGACCCTTCTCTTTGACGAGTACGAGTGCACCCGCAGACAGCTGTCCTGTTGATGTGGACCACTTCGTTTTTTGCTGAAGCAGAGAAACATATTCTAAATAAAAACGCTTCCAAAAATGTTGTTTAATATGTTCCATCCTTTGAAATCGCTCCAGTCGAGTAATGTTGATGTCAGCCACCTGTGGATGTGGAATTGACATTAGTGGTCGTCCAATTAAGAAATGTGATGGAGTAAGGGCGGTGAAATCTAAAGGATCCGAGGATAATGGAGTTAGTGGACGGGAATTTAATACTGCCTCTATTTGACACAAACAAGTTACCATCTCTTCGAAAGTAAAGTGCGTGAGTTGAAGTAACCTTTTTAAATGGTACTTGGTAGATTTAACGGCAGCCTCTGCAATGCCATTGAAGTGGGGAGAGTAAGGAGGCGCGAAAGTAAATTCTATACCTTGCTGCATGACTTCAGAAGAAATATTAGATTGTTCTAGAAATAGTTTTAATTCGTTAGAAGTTCCTACAAAGTTAGTCGCGTTATCTGACAATATACTCTGAGGTTTGCCTCGTCGAGCAATGAATCGATTTAAGGCAGCCATATATGCCTCCTTTGTCAGATCTGTGACGAGCTCTAGATGTACAGCTTTAACTGCAAGGCACACGAAAATGCATAAGTATGATTTTATAAGCTTACAACCTCGCCCCCTTCGGTCAGCTAATAATACTGGCCCGGCATAGTCGACACTGCAATGAAAAAATGGAAATTCTAAATGAGTTCGCGAAAAAGGTAATTGTCCCATTGTAGGTTGTACATTTTGACACTTATATTTAAAACATTTGATACATTCCCTTACTACCCTTTTCGATAGGTTTCTGCCTCCTAATGGCCAATATAATTGTCTTATATTTGCTAAAAGTAATTGAGGTCCAGCATGTAATAAGTCAAAATGATATTTGTAAAATATGATTTTAGTAATATGATGTTTAGAACACAGTAAAATGGGATGTTTAACATTATAGTCATAGGGAGAATTATCTAGTCTACCACCTACACGAATTATGCTATCTGAATCAATAAATGGACTTAATGACGTTAATCTATTTTTTCGTGGTAGAGATTTCCCTAATTTTAATAAATTGTATTCCTCCGGAAACATTTCTATCTGAGAATTTACAATTATAATTTTAAATGAATTATTTAATTCTTCAATAGAAAGACAACCCTTTTGTTTATTATTTTTAGTTCTTAAGTTGTATATAAACCTTAGTATGTAAGCAACAATTCTTTGTAAATAATTAAATCTAGAATATTTATGAATTAAAGATTTTATGATTGATGAATGATTTCTACATGATATAAATGACTGGTTGATGTGTTGTGAATCTGATTTATGAATGATTGGCGATGGGTGAATGACTGATGATGAATGATTGGCTGAATGAGATGACACTACTTCTGGTAGATCCTGTTTCTCAACCTTGTTAGGCATTTTTGGCCATTCATTTTTATCTTTTAATAAAAATGTAGGCCCTGACCACCATAAAGAGCACTCGCTGATTAGGTCAGCCTTCAGCCCGCGAGAAACAAAATCCGCCGGGTTATCCTTAGACGGCACATAGCTCCAAGTATGCCCCGCAGTGGCCTCTTGTATTTCAGAAATACGATTGCGTACAAAAGGCTTCAAAAGGTTTGGTGACATAGACAACCAGTTCAACACTATTGTTGAATCGCACCAAAACTTACAACTGCTAACAGGTAAAGTAAGAGAGCTTAAAACCTTAGTACACAGTCTCGATCCCAGCAAAGCACCGCAAAGCTCCAGTCTCGGGATTGTTGTAGGCTTTATTGGCGCAACACGATTTTTGGAAACCAGCAATTGGACTCTGATAGACCCGTTTTTATCCGTCGATCGAACATAGATACATGCGCCGTAAGCTTTTTCGGAAGCATCTGTGAAAATGTGAATTTCATTAATAACAGAGTCATTACACAGCACCCACCTTGAAATATTTAATGAATTTAAACACGGAAGAGTGTTCTCAAATGATCGCCATGAATTTTGTATGTCAGGCGATACTTGATCATCCCAGTCGGTTTTAGTCATCCATAATTTCTGCATGATCATCTTGGCTTCGACCACACAAGGGCCGACAAGACCAAGAGGGTCAAAAATTTGGCTGATTGTTGATAATATATGACGTTTTGTAATTATCTTTTTATTATCAATGCCAATGCAAAAACTTAAGGAGTCAGAGTTACAGAGCCAGAGCAAACCCAACGTTTTTGATGAAACGTTTTTATTTTCAGCTAAATTTAAGCTATGTGAACTGCCCGAATTGTTTGTAATTTGCTCTAGAACCTCCTGACTATTTGACAGCCATTTTCTTAAATTAAAATGTGCTGATTTTAAAATGGACATTACCTCTTTGCCTAGCTCAACCACTTCTGAAATCGAGTTACTACCGCTGAGATAGTCATCGACGTAAAAATCGCATTCAATAGAATGTTTTACTTCTTTTCTTACGGCGGTTTTAGCTAGACTTACTAGGCATTTAGTAGCCAAATATGGCGCCGAAGCCGTCCCATAAGTTAGGGTGTTTAAGCTATAAGTTTTTAGAGGTAATTTAGGATCTTCTCGAAATATAATTTGTTGTAGGGAACGTTGTGAGGGGTGTACATTAATTGCCCTATACATTTTCTCTATGTCCCCACATATGACATATTTATGCTGTCGAAAACGGAGTAAAATCGACAACAAATCATTTTGGACAGTAGGACCCACCATCTGGATATTGTTGAGGGAAATTCCAGAAGTGGTTGCTGCTGAGGCATCGAAGACTGCCCGAAGTTTAGTAGTGGAGCTAGACTCTCTCAAGACTCCATGATGTGGTAAAAAATATTCAATATTTTTACCTGAATGAGGTTTACATGGCGCATCGTTTTCTGTCATATGGCCTAAACGCTCGTACTCCTGCATGAAAGCTACGTATCTTTCTTTGAAGACAGGATCACGTTGAAATCGACGCTCCAGAGACAAAAAACGACGCTTAGCCATCTCGTAGGACCTACCTAGAACATTAGGATTATCCTTTAAGGGTATGGTCACTACAAATCTACCGCTTTTATCTCGGGTAGTATTGACACGAAAGCTTTCCTCGCATAATTGTTCTTCCTTAGATAAGGAATTTTTTGAGGAAACAGAGTCTAACTCCCAAAACTTATTTAAGTTAGAATTTAACTCATCAATGCTTACATTGCAGTAATGTGAAGACCCTTTTGTAGGCGATGGATGTGATGGAAGAGCCAAAGAGCCTGACACTATCCACCCTAATTTGGTCTCACATACCTTAGGTTTATTTTTGCCTAAATTAATGGATGCATTGCCGAGAACGCTCCAAAATACTTCGGCACCGACTAGGATGTCAATAGCTGACGGAATATAAAAGGAAGGGTCCGCCAGTTGTATATCCTTCGGTATAGATATTTTACTTATATCTATTAAAGATGTAGGCAAAGTGCTGGTTATTTTTGGCAAAATAAAACAATCTATGTTTGCCTTGTAATGACCGTTACGGGATTCAAACGTTAAACTACAAGACTGTGTACTACTAGAAGTCTGATTGTTTATACCTGTTATCAGTGAGCTTGTGCTTCGTCGAGGTAAACCCAGTCTACTAAAAAAATCTTGAGTAACAAAATTGGCTGTGCTACCGTTATCAAGAAGAACCCTGGCTTCCAACTTCTCACCACTGTCGCTCACCACATTCACCAACGCTGTGGAAAGTAAAACACAGAAAGAAGTATTTGTGTGTATTGGTGTGTTATTCGATAGGACGACATTGTTGGGTGTATAAGTAGGCAAAGATGTAGAAGCTGTTTTAATGGGCAAGGCAACACTACTAGATGAACTAGGCATGGGGTTTTGAAATTCTGTGTTACTTGATTCCTCTACATGCAAAAGCGTATTATGACGACCTTTACAATATTTACAGCGCGACAATCTACATCGCTTTGTTAAATGGCCAACACGTAAACAATTGAAACAAACTTTTAAATCTTTCGTTGTAGCAATTCGTTTTTCTAATGATAAATTTCTAAAAGATTCGCAATTATATAAAACATGATCTTTTGAACATAAGGGACATTTAGTTTTAGGGTTAGTGTAAACTTTTTTATTTTGATTTTGGTTTAAATTATCGCTGTTAGTTGCTACTATAAAACTTCTAGGCTTAGTTTCTACTTTATTTAATTTAATTGTATTAATTTTTTGATTGTTTTCGATTGATTCTAATAAATCAGCTTTATTATTAACAAAGTTACAAAATTGCGACAAAGTAGGCGATTTAGACAATGTATTACGAAACTCTTCCCAATTTCTACTAGTAACACAATCTAATTTATGCGACATCATATAAACAATAAGCGTATCCCAGTATTCCGTAGGCTCGTTTAATGTTTTTAGCGCTCTAATATTTTTATTGATAACGTCAATGAGATGACGTAATGAGGCACTCGATTCTTTCGAAACGGGTTCAACATTAAACAATGCCTGCACGTGGTTGTTTACTAAAAGCCGGTTATTATCATAGCGATCACAAAGTAATTTCCACGCCATATGATAATTGTCACCTTTAAAGTCTATGTTTTTAATAATTTCTTGTGCGCTTCCCTTTAAAGACGCACGAAGGTAGTGGAACTTACTTATGTCATCGATGCAACTACTACTATGTATAAGCGACAAAAAAGTATCCCTATACTCAAGCCAGCATTGATAACTACCATTAAAATGAGGCAAATCAATTTTAGGTAAGCGTATAAAATTATTTTGAAACGATGCACCTGTATGTTTGCCTGCCGAGCTCGCCACAGAACCGTCATCACGCGTCACGGCCTTTGCCAACAAGGCACGAGCTTGCGCTGCTAGGGCGTGGTACCGTTCTTCGAACTTTGTTCGTTCCACGTAGGCTTCGTCGGGCTTGTCCGAAATTATCTCGATCTCCGACTGTAAATTATCAAATTCATCGTACAAGATATCGAATTTACTTAAGCGTCCTTCTAACTCGAAGCGTTGTAAGTCGGAAATGGTTTCGCAACTCATAAGCACACTGAGATAATTACTAAAATTAGTAATTTTGGCTTTTATACTACTGCGCTTTCTTATTGCGCCGTGCGAGAGTTCGATCCTTAGTGTAGTCTGATTACACTTCGCTTTTTACTTTTATTTTTTTGTTTTCTTCATCATCTCGGAGCTACCTCAAGGATACTAATGATGTCTGAAGCACTAAAGACACCTCCATCTATGTTTTATGGATCTGACTCGGCCTTAAATAAGTCATCCAATAACGATACTAATGAGAATCTATTAAATGTCACTAAGCGTCACAAACGTACTTTTAATGAGTTTTCGGAAAACCCGTATCATTGTATGACCGAAATTAAAAAGATGTTTTCTGAGCTAATAGCTCAACAAGATCAAAAATTTGAATCCTTAAATATCGACGTACATACCTTAATAAACCAAAATCAAGAGATACAAAAAACAGTTGAGTTTATGTCCGGTCAATATGATGATATCATCAGGAAAATTAATTTGTTGGAGGAAGAGAACAAGGAATACAGAAAACGAATTAAAGTTCTAGAAAATAGAATGGAGTCAATAGAACGAAACACATGCAAATCTGCCATCGAAATACGAAATATACCTAAACAAGAGAATTATTAATTACTGTCTGTTTGTTCTCACAAACAAACAGTAATTAATATAGTTAAAACCATCGGAACAACCCTAAGTCTTGAAACACCAATACAAGATATGGAATTTAAGGACATCTATCGAACAAAATCAGATACCATTATAGTCGACTTCACAAGCATTGGAAAGAAAGAATCAATTATCCGAACATATAGGCAATTCAACAAAACCAAACACTTAAACAAAGAGCAACAGCTGAACACTCAACACATCAATTTGCCTGGTAAACCACGTACGGTGTACATTTCGGAGCTATTAACGAATAAAGCTAAACGTCTTTCATACGTCGCTAGAGACCTCGTGAAAAACAAGAAAATTGCTGCTACATGGACATCATTTGGCAAAGTATATATCAAGAAAGAGGAGGGTCAGTCACCGATACTTATAGAAGATGAAGCCGACTTGCACAAGCTTGTTCTGTGACTAATACATTCGCTTTGCATGCTTATTTTATTATTTTTATATTTTCATTATTTACCTTTTAAAATATTGTTGTTAATAAAAAATAACCCCTATCACAAACACACATCAACACACACAAACTTGTTTAAAAATTCATTCATAACATATAAAACTATTCAAATATCTACATATCTGATATATTATACGTTTGCAGTGCCTATCATACTCATAACTTATAATTCAACTTATCCATTCATCTTTAAGCCGTGCCTTTTGTATCTTTTGCTTAAAATTCGATAGTACAAGTGTCAAATCTATGTCTCAAAATCTTGATTCATTTTCAGTGTCTAAAGTAATTAAATGTGATATAGACAATGTTGATTCTTACATACAAAGTAAAAGTACAAATTTAAAAATCATCTGCCAAAATATACGAAGTATAAGGTGTAATATAGTCAACTTTAACGTTTTCATAGCTAGGTCTAAAATTATCGAATTATAAAAATATCATCATTTGTGGAGACATAAATATCGATATAACTAAAAACACTTCCGACAGTCGATCTCATGAATATTTGAATATGTTAGCTGGACACTGTTTTTTACCTGGTTATGACATCCCTACTCATGGGCACACTTGTCTAGATCATATTATGATAAAATCTAAATATGTGGCTAATTGTTTCGTCTTTGAATCAACTGTCACTGACCATGAAAGCGTCGCTGTCGTTATTGACTTAAAGTCTAAGATTGATTACTCTTCCCACACAGTAAGACGCATTAATTATGAAGCTTTGGATACTACTATAAATAATTTGAACTACAATCTTATACTAAAAAGTGATGATGCCAACGCAGCCACTATCCTCCTGATCTCATTGATTACTAACGCGATTACAGAGAATACAAAAATTATTAAAGTATCTAATAGGAAAAGAACATCTAAGCCATGGATTACTGAAGGTATTTTACGTTGTATGAGGAATAGAGACAACCTTTATAAAAAGCTTAAAAGAAACCCAGACGATGATGTCCTCAAAATTACATATAAACGCTACAGAAACTTTTGTAACGCATTGATTAAAAAACAGAAAAGAATTCACGATAAGCAAGAAATAGAAAGAGCAAAACAGAATAACAAAAGACTATGGGATGTTTTAAAAAATATTTGTTTTCCTTCGAAGTCCACAGATTATTCTATACACCTTATGGCGACTGATAATCCAAAACTCAGCGTGAATGAAGTAAATAGGTATTTTGCCACAGTGGGAGAAAAACTAGCTTGTGAAATTGACACTACTCTTGTCAACCATGAAAACAGTATACATTTAAAATCATACGTAGTACCTCTGGATTCACTCGTTATGCTACCTACTGACGAAACTGAAGTTGAACATCTGGTCTTAGAAATGCGAGACAAGGTTTCAGCAGGAGTGGATCAAATAACAAGCGAAATCGTAAAACGCTACATTCACAAACTTGTTCCACCTATAACACACATTTGTAACCTCGCCATCTCTACAGGTGTCTTTCCTGAAGCCTTTAAAATTGCACTTGTAAAACCAATTTACAAAAGCGGTGACAAAGAGTGTGTAAATAATTATAGGCCAATATCTCTTTTGCCAATTATGTCCAAAATTCTAGAACGTATCATGAACAAACGCCTCATTAACTTCTTAGAGAATAATAAACTCCTCTCACCATCTCAATTTGGCTTTAGAACTGGAAAGTCGACATGTGAAGCTGTTCATGAACTCACAGATCTAATTGTGAAAGGCCTCGATAATAAATTGAAATGTCTTACTATATTTATTGATTTAGCAAAGGCGTTTGACACAGTATCAATCCCTTTGCTTTTATGTAAATTGGAACAGATTGGCGTAAGAGGTATGCCTTTAGAATTATTTTCAGATTATCTGAAAAATAGGAAACAAAAGGTTAGAATAGGTAACTGGATAAGCAGTGAACTTCCAATTCAATACGGTGTACCGCAGGGTAGTATATTGGGTCCTACGCTCTTCCTGATCTACATAAATGATCTTTGTCGTTTCCAGCTCCATAATGGTTCTGTACTCTCTTTTGCCGATGACACAGCTCTCTTTTTCAAAGGAAAAACATGGGAAGAAACCTTTCATAGCGCGCAGAACGGTTTTAATGAAGTCTGTCATTGGTTAAGATGTAACAAACTGACCCTTAATGTTAATAAAACCAAATACGTTGCTTTTGCTCCAAAAAGAAACTTACTTCCTCCTACTACATTATCTATTACAGCCCATTCATGTAATATATTAGCAAAATCATCAGTAACTTGTTCTTGCTCAACTCTTGAACGAAGTGAAACTATAAGATACCTGGGTGTATTTGTAGATCAAACTCTTACATTCAAGCCTCACGTTGATATGCTCGTAACTAGACTTCGTAAATTGATATATATTTTTAAAAATTTAAAGTACGTAGCAGATCGACATATAATCAAAACTGTCTATTATGCTGTCGCCCATTCATTAATAAGTTACTGCATTACATCATGGGGTGGCGCAGCTAAAAGTCACCTTATTGAGGCAGAAAGAGCGCAAAGATGTCTTTTAAAGGTTGCTGCTGGACTTCCATTTCTTTTTCCAACAAAAAAATTATATAAAACCTGGGACATTTTGACTATTAGACAAACTTTTATATTAAACATAATTCTTAAAAAACATTCACAAACAGTTTATCAACCAATATTAGAAAAGGATAAACGTAGGAAAGGCAATGTCTGTCGAACTGAAACCTTCCACTTAAAGCTTTCCAATAGATTTTATTGCTTTCTGGGTAGTACTCTTTATAATAAATTAAATAAAGAATTACGATTATACTCACTAAATAAGACGGCTTGCAAACACAAAGTCTTAATTTTCAATTTATAACCCTATTCTTCAACAGTAAAGGTCTAACATACTAATTGTATCAAGTAGGCACTCACATTAATACACTCAAACACACACTCTCACACACACACACACACACACACACACACTAACACTCACACATACACTCTAACTCACACAAACAATCTCTCCAACATATATACAACAGTTTAATGTAATGAGCTCACTTTGTTAATAAGGCGGTGTGGGGACCTGGAGACCTGTAATACAGGTATTTTTATACCCATCACGGGCTCCAGTCTCTCACAAATGTCTATTTATGTAAGATGTCTATTATGTATCAAGTACTTTGTGAAGGGAGAGAATAAATGACTTATATTGGATATTGGATATGCTCGCTCTTATTTGCAAGGCACCTTATTCCGAGGTATTCGAAAAAAACGACTTAATCTAAAAATTCATGAGATTTTTTTTATTCAAGAAAAGTTATAAAAACAAAAAAGAAGTAATGAGTTTATTGAAGTCATCCTTTCGAATACCTCGGAATTTGGTGGCCTTACCATAATTATGTTTGTAAGACTATGTTTTATCCATACTGGCATCACGTGGCTTGTAGATAAAAAAACCTTGTACTAATTGATGAAAATTTAATGAATGCCTACAAAGCAAATTCAAAGCACCGGACGGACAGATAGACAGACGGACATGGCGACACTATAAGGGTTCGATTTTGACCACGGAACCCTAAAAACTATAAGGGTTCCGTTTTGACTACGGAACCCTAAAAATCTGAACAAGTAGAGTTTTATGCTTTCTTAAATAAGCTTTGCATGACAAAAAATGTTTAACATTAATCTACATAAAATAACTTATGACACGATCCTGGATTATTCCAGGCTTATGCGCTTGTAAATTAGATAATGTAGAATTCAGGAGTGGAGGTAATAACTCTGTCATTTTATTCGTTGTTCGGAGAATTGTTCTGGAATTCCTTTTTGAAAATTTAAAAAGATCCTTTACAAAAGACGTATTTATTTCTTTACACTATAATTTATATGTGGGAAGAAAACATCTAGTGATGTGTTTTTAATTGTCTTAAGTGTTTTGTTACGGAATTAGTTTCTGTTTTCCATTTGTACTTTGTACCTACTCGTACTAAAGTTTTAGTGTGGATTAACAATTTAATACTAAAAGCGTATCTTTTTTCGGATTTTCACAATTCATTAGAAACTATTGCTTAGATTATCTACTATGTGATTCTTTTGTATCAATCGTATATTTGTACAAAGAATAGAAAATCTAAGTTAACTTCTCATATCATAAATCTCCTATTTCACAATTAGGAAGGTAGTTTCTGTAACAAATAAATATATTTACAAATACATATGCAGTGTGCCAAAACGCTGCTGCCTCAGCCTGAAACTGGCAAGTTGCCATTTTACAAAACAACGTAGCTCACGACTTTTAAACAAAAATATGTAAACTTAATTACGTTTCCACTGGATTAATCTTGTGTTTTGAGATAAAATATAAATAACGGGTATATTCTAAAATATTGAATGTAGTCCAATCTTACCGCCTGGGTACACGAAATATGGGAAAGGCGAGGACTTTCTGTCTGTCATAAGTAGAGTGTATGAAATAACGTGTGACGTAAATTTTACGTACAGACAGGTTGTCACGTGACCGCTGACTGAAAATTCCATGTAAGAACCCGAGTAATCGGGACAGAGGCGAAGAGTTCACCATTTTTTTTAAGTTTCTCGGCATACATTTTTGATGATTAATAAATTAAAGTCTGCGGACAATGTTCTGTTACCCGTGTCTGATCGCGGTCAATTGTATCTCATGTGGACTGACCATATTAATGACACTTTACGTTGGAACAAAATTGCATTGCAATGGGATCATAATTTTGCGAGTATATCATTTTCAATTCACCACTTTTTAACGAATTAGGTACTAATAAAGTACGTGAATAAAATAGTACGTGATAAAGATCACAAATTCCTTCGAAGCTATTATTTTATATAACTATTCATCCTTGATTATTGGAAGCTATTTTGTTCAGTAATTGTCAAATAAACTTGAAATACCAATCATATTTCTTTTGATAGAGATCTCGATACGAGACTCGATACTCGTACAATGGAATAGTTTGTTAAAGTTTCATTCAAAATTAACTATCGTCTTCAACTATTATTGTAATTATGATTGCAATTGTGACAGTTTTAGGATAGCTAATATCTAGTAGATTTAAAAAAAAATTCAAATTAACTTTGGGTTATTTATTGGGATGCTTTCTTGTACAATATTTTAACCAATTTTAATCAAATATACAATACTTGAATCGAAAAAGACGGATGTTATAATATGTTTGCCGTGTGGATCTGTCTATCTTTTTTTTGTTGATGACGCAGGATAAATCTTCATAGGTACCCGACTCCTGGGGGGGATGTCGGGTTATGTGAGATTGAACTCACTAAAACCCCCTGCGATGGCCGCCACAGCGCAGAAAACGGAGAGGCTACGGGATCGCTTTCTCAGCACGTCCGCGGCTTTTCCGTGCGTTGCTCCGCTCGTGGCTTGCGGAGCCCTTCTCAGGAGGGCGAAGAATGGTCTTGCCCTCCCTACACCCCTCGCTGGTGCGTACACCTGACCAAAAAAAAAGACTAGAGGAACGTTTTCATGTCATAATTTGGATTAACGATTTCGGGTGGCGTCCATTATGATATTAGGGTGTGCCGACATCTTTATGATGGCTAAATGTACGTATAACATTAACCTAAAACCTACCTTTTATGTGACTTATCTATTAATTCTTTAAAGAGGTTAATGTTTTCGAGTGTAGTTATTTAGCTGTGTATCTATTTCAAAGTCATTCAAAGTCATTTAAAAGAAATGGGCAATTGGACATTGTCCAGTTTTTTACTGCGAAGCGACTTTAACATATTGGATTTTGTTACATTTTTCTTAATTGTAAAAACTATACAAGTTTGTATGTCTTTGTAGTATATTATAAAAAACTAAGATGGATATAACATTTAAACGATAGAAAATCGGATTAACACTTTTTGGGTTAAAAGATAGCACACGATTTTCACTATATCCCTGTTAGATATGATCCTTACTTTCTGGAATATTCTGTATATAAAAAGTCAATTCAGAATTATTTAGCAAATAAATAATAATTAATCCTCAAAAGCGATGAAATTGTCCTCGAATACACATAAAATATATTATGTTGAAAGCTCCTTATTTTTGAAGTTGGTTAAAATAGGCTTTCCTACACATAAGGGGTCGCTCAAGTATTACGTAACGCAATTTTTGAAGATTTTAGACCCCCCCTCCCCCACATGTATCGCACCGTAACGTTATTCTGTACCCTTCCCCCT